>CANUEP010036319.1:0-65596 GCA_947857235.1 Jatropha podagrica | reverse complement strand
GGTAGATCTGGTGAAATTCCTGAACTTATGAAGTCTGTTGATTCATTAAAGGTTGAAGAAAGCAAACCACAAGGTTCTATCATTTGTTTAGTACAAATTGATTAATTTCTAGAAAGCTTTGCATATAGATCTTCGGTTCCTAAAACATTCTTAATTCTTAATCAGGGCAAGAGGCAACCTCTGGGAAAACTGCTCCTGCCAACCCTCCTGCTGAGAAACCTGCAGCCAATCGCCCACCACATGCTGAAATTGCAGCTGCTGTGCTGGCAAAGGTATAAATGGACTACTAAGCTTTTTAATTTAGAAGTTTGTTTATTAGAATCATGGATCAGGATAAGAATGACGAACATACTGTATGATAGTGTATAAGATATTTCACGTTTGTGCTGAGGAGGGTGACTGAATTGTTCATTGTTCATTCTGCTGTTAAAAATTTGCTAGTTGCAGTTTGTTTGGAATAATGGGAATTAGGAATATAAGCTATTTATTGTGGTGCTCCATTTGAAGCACTTCCAGCTACATGTCATCCTTTCTTTGCACACTTAACAGAAATTTGCAAATAGTGTGGCTAGTTCTCTCTATTCTCATAACGTTTCACCCAACAGACCCCACCTGACACGGTTTGAACATGAGACTGTGTGAATGCAAATCTCAAACATTTAATGGTGGGTTGTCCCTCTGATAACTGCTTAATTAAAACTTTGCATACCAATTTTATAGCAGGGGAAATCATCTGTTGGAAATCAGATGGTGCAGGCCAAGTGGAAACCAGAATCACCAGGTAGATCTTGTGAAAATCCTGAACTAAGGAGGTCTGTTGATTCATTAAAGGTTGAAGAAAGTAAACCACAAGGTTCTATCCTTCGTTTAGTACAAAACTTGATTAATTTCTAGAAAGCTTTGTGCCTAAATCTTTGGTTTCTTAAACATTCTTAATTTTTATCAGTGCAAAAGGCAACTTCTGGGAGAACTGCTCCTGCCAACCCTCCTGCTGTCAAACCTGCAGCCAATCGCCCACCACATGATGAAAATGCAGCTGCTGTGCGGGCAAAGGTATAAAAAAACTAGTAAGCTTTTTAATTTAGAAGTTTGTTTATTAGAATCATGAATCATGATAAGAATGACTGAACGTACTGTTTGATAGTGTGTAAGCTAGTTTTCATTGTGTTGAGGAAGGTGATTGAATTGCTCATTGCTGGTTTTGCTTTTAAAAATTTGCTTTTTTTATTTTTTTTTTTTTTTTTGGCATAACGGAAATTAAGAATATAAGCTATTTATTTGCTGCTCCATTTGATACACTGCCAGCTGCGCGACATCCTTACTTTACACATTTACAGAAGTTTTCACACAGTACAGCTAGTTCTCTCTATTCCCATAATGACCCCTCCATCCATCCCCAATAACAGTTTGAACATGAGATTTGTGAATGAATATCTGAAACATTTACTGGCGGGTTGTTCCTCCAATAACTGCTAAATAAAAACTTTGCCTACCAATTTGGTAGCTGGGGAATATCGTTTGTCAGAAAATCAGTTTTGCTTTACTTAATATGCCATTTTATTTTAGTAGGAATTATATAGTTATTCTTTAAAACGAACATGTTGTGGTATTAAGTACAGATTTATGCTGTTGAACTGAATTCAGTTAGTTGCTTTACTGATTTTAATATTTTGCAATTGCAGTTGGTTGGAGGGAGCGCTACAAAGTAAGTACTGATTCTCTTTGCATGTTCTATTTACTTCCGGATTTTCTCGATGTTAAAATGCTGATTTATGTATGCCATTAACCTAGGCAAAAGAGCGAGGCACAAAGAAAGAGAGACAAGGAGAAGAGGATGAAACAAAAGAAAAGGCAGGCTGCTGTAGCAGCGGCAGCAAAAGGAAAGCCTGCGGCGGCAGTTGCTGCTGCTGACACAGAGAAAGAGAAACAAGAGAAACAAGGAGAAGCAGAGGAAAAAAAAGGAGAGGCAGGTGCCGTAGCAGCAGCAACGAAAGGAAAGCCTGCAGCTGCTGCCACCAGTGCTGCCATAGCTGCTGCCGCTGCTGCTGCTGCCACTGCTGCCGCTGCTGCCGCCGCTGCTGCTGCCGCTCTTTCCGCCATAGCAGCAACAGCTAAGGGTTCCTGATCAGATGCAAATGTACTATATTGGGTTCCAGCTGCACTAAAGAGGATCTGGTACATATTACCGTAAGCTTGTCCTGAATCTTGTCCTAGAATTAATTTTCTTACTTACGGCTTTTGATGATAGAACGTGAGGTTATCAAATAAAGCACAAGTATGTAAGCATATAAAAGGCGCCTTCATGTTATGGCGAGACATTTTATGGCACTTTCAAATTTTATAGTAATTTCTACTTTTATTTTGACATATTGAATGATTCAACCACTCCAATTTGCAAATTAAATCAAGTAAACAAGATAAATAGGTTTCATGTATATAAAAGCTAAAATCTTAAAAATATTATTAAAACTCGTAATTTTGAAAGTATACTGGGCTTCTTACAAAGTATCAAATGCCATAATTTTTTGCGAGAACTACATTCAAAGATGACAATGTTTGGGGGGAGAACTTTCAACATGATTGTGGCGTTTTTCTAGGTTCTTACGAAGATTTACAAACTAGATAATCGATCTTACCGTCTTGCATTTAGGACCAAATTTAATAAAACACAATCATACAATTCAAGGACCAAATGATTTAAAAAAAAAAAGAAAGTATATGAAACTTATTATCAATTGATATTAATGAATTATTATTTATTTTATTTTTTTTGCCTTAAAGCTCGATAAAGCCAAAACGAGAAATGCGCGGACCGCACGTTGGTCAAAACGAGAAATAATCACCCATCATCAATCAAGCCATTGACAATCTCTCTTTCTTTTTACTTTGCGCTGCTTTTCAAAAAGACGAATCGCACAGGTGTATCGGACATTTTTAATTAAAATGGTGGGCCGTCATTGTCAGTAACAGTAAACTTTTTTTACATCACATCGTGAGGGCATTGAATGGAATAACAAAAAAAAAAAAAAAAAAAAAACTAAAAGGGCAAGGTAGGTTTTGTGGACTGAAACGTGAAACGTAGGGACAGTGTCCCCAGGTCAACGAAGCCTCCTTGTTGAAAGACCCTCGCTTCACAAAACAACATTCTTTCCGTCTTACTCTCTTTTTTCAACTTTTTTTTTTTTCCCCTCGAAATTACATAATCAACCTTTCCCCATAAATAATACATTTTCCACGTAGGCATATATATGGACTTGCTTATGGGTCCCGCACTGTACTATGCTTACATTATTATATTGTCGCACGTTCATGCGATTCTAGCTGCTAATAATTTTCCTTTCAAAAACTAATGCTTTGTTGGGTGAAGGTAAAATGATGGCGTAAAGTTTCAGTTTAAATTTATTTTACATTAATTTTTTATTTTACCTCCTCAAAGTATTTTATAAATTTTAAAAAACTTTGGCTCTTTATTTTACATGCAAGCAAACGGTCTGTAATTCTTTAACGGCAATATTTGGAGGAAAAATTTGAGCTGATCTGAAGGACTCCTAACACAAATTACCATCACTCCAGAGTGCTAGCACTAAACTAATTTTCAAGAAACATTGAGATGAAGACCAGGGAAGGTGAATTCTTTGTTGGCAGGAACTTCAAGGAAATTGTCAAAACAAGTGTTGAGCAGAGGCATGGTTTCTTAACCATTACCTTCTCTTCTGCAAATTTATCACAGAAATGTTCCGTAGCTCTTTCACCAGTGAGATTGCCATTGTGAAAAAGCATTAGAGGCGAAAAGGGTTGAACCGCAGCAACAAGGAACGCTTGTTTGAGAGATCCTCTTCAATATACTTATATTCTATTCCTTGCAGCTTCAGAGCCCATCTCAAATTTCTAGAACAGGAAAAGAAATTTGTTGTGTTCAAGCAATCCCTTTTCTTTTCCGTTCCTCTAAACTCGCCTTACCATGAAACACTAAATTGATGATCTTATCACAGTCCGCACAAGACTTGCTATGGCGAAAGCCGAAAACACAAGCGAATAAAACAGGCAAATCTTTCGTAATTCGTGTACTCTGGTTTTCCGTTAGTCAATTACGAGTTAAACGCTCCGGCGAAGAACAAAATGACCAAGATCACAAAAGCTTTAAACGCTTTTTGCTGGAACTGGAAGTTCCATAGATATCACGGTTTGAACTGGATCGCTGCCGTTCCTGTATTCGGAGGAAAGTAGCTAGACAATAAAACCAGCCGCAAAAGAACTGACCAAAATCAATTTGATGACGCCGGTGTGGACGACTCCGGTTGCAGACAGCGGCGACGGGCGTACAGAAGGATGGGAGTTTTCAGGTTCTGCTGGATCTTCTTTTTCCTCTCATGTGTCATTTTAGTTGCAGTATTGGAAGAGGAAGGAAATTTTCGCTTCAAAAGAAAAATTTGACCTTCATAAAAGGAGAGAAGGTGGAAAAAGAAAGGTTTATACCCACTCGTAAGTGTTAGGTGACACCTGCTTTTCACGGCGTTTCTGGCTAGGAAGGTTCCTCGATTTTGACTATGTTTATTTCTTAACGATTAATTAAAAATCGTTAACAACACTATTAATTTAATATTTTTTAATTTAACTTAAAATTACTAATAACCTTCATTTCTCTTCTTCACAGACTGTCTAATTTTGACCGTTCCTTAACTTTCTTTTCTTGTTCTCACGGCGCAGAGATCCCCGGTCACCGCAGGTATTTCAACAGTCTCCTTTTGTCTCTCCGGTTTTAGCTGCTCATTTTGGTGATAGCTTAGATTTTTTTAACAAATTTAATTGTGCAGAGGTTGAGTCAACATGAGCGGTTCACATGTTATCAGTCTCGGTGGATATGAGGAGGAGGTTTCTATTTTGAATCCAAGCTCAAGCAGGTACGGAAAATTTTTTACTTCAGACAGATTTATTAATTATTTGATTCCAATTAGTGAAAGGGATCTAGAACTAAGAAAATAGATGCTAGAACCTAAAAATTGGTATCTTGAGCAATTTCTATAGTAGGTTCGATGATATTCCTGGTATAGTAGATGCTATCACACATAGAACACAATGGAATTGTTTAATCTTAAAGGGGGTCTTCTAAAATTTCGCACTTGAGGGTTTGTTTCTTGGTTTCTTCTGGTTATTGATAACTTGATTATTTCGATCAACATTACTAGATCATTGCAAAGAAATTTAAGCCTTTTTTCTTATCTTCTCCATTTCTTCATGGACAGCATCATGAGCGTCAACCAAGCATCTCATGATGAAATTATACTGGTACGCGATCTGAATTAGACTGTTTTTATGATTTTATTACTTAGTTTCTTTTCTTTTTCATTACTTCATGATTTTATTTTCCATGAACGAGATCAAAATCAATTCTTTCTTTTATCTGTAGCTTTTATAATGCCCACTCAAAACCCATATTTAACTCCAGTTCATTCGATGCAAAGGACAATATTAACAAAAAACAAGAAGCTTGCAAAGATTTTTGGTTCAGTTTTAGAAAATAAAATGTCTTCTTTTGATGGTTGACTTAGCGGTCTGAGAGTCCTACTTTTGTTTTGGTTACATAATGCCCTGCCTCATTTTTCATTGATTGGCAAACCTGACTACCATTTGATGCTGTTTTTATGCAGATTGATGAGCAGGGCAATTCTCAAGATGCTTCTGCCATAGCACCAGGATTGCCTGGAGATGAGGAAAGATTGTCTGTAGTAGCCCATCAGGCTGAGTTGACATCTAGTGCCATTGACAATAATGGCCATGGCTCTAGAACTCCAGTGGCTCCCGATAGCCTACTAACAAGACTTAATGAAGCTGGGATAGATTTGAAAAGCATGAATCTTGCTTCTGCCAATGTATCTGGCAGTTTGTTAATGGATTGGCGTGGTAAAGATCATCTATCTCAAAATCGAAAAATTCTATTAGTCATCTCAGTGTTGAGTACTATTGTCGGCTTTGGTTCTGCATTTCACCGTACCTTGATGTCCAGACAAGACACAGGACGTGCTAGTTGGATATTGACTAGACTTGCATGTGCTGGAGCTGCAGTTGGTTTTATAACATCCATGAGTATGTTCTTGGATGATCCGCTAAACTTGTGGGTCAGCCTTGCTGCTTGTGCAATTTGCTTATACTCTTTGCTGAGGGTTTAATCGTGCAAAATGTGTGGGTCAGCTTTGTTACTTTGGCAATTTGCTTCTACCCTTTTCTAAGGGTTTAGTTGGTTATTAATTTTGCCAGCAATTGCCTTAATTGGTTGTTAGCAGATCCCTTCTCTTCTTGCCGACAATTGCCTTAATTGGTTGTTAGCAGATCTCTTCTCTTCTTGCTGACAATTGCCTCAATTGGTTGTCAGCGGATGCTCTTCTTGCCGACAATTGCCTTAATTGGTTGTTAGCAGATGCTCCTCTTGCTGACAATTGCTTCATTGGTTGTCAGCGGATTCTGTAACTGCAGATGCTCTTCTCCCCAAGAATTGCCTTAATTGGTTGTTAGCAGATGCTCTTCTTGCCGACAATTACCTTCATTGGTTGTTAGCGGATTCTGTTACTACAGATGCTCTTCTCGCCGACAATTGCCATAATTGGTTGTTAGCAGATGCTCTCTTCTTGCTGACAATTGCCATAATTGGTTGTTAGCAGATGCTCTTCTTGCTAACAATTGCCTGCATTGATTGTTAGCAGATTACAGATGCTCTTCTCGCTGACAATTGCCTTAATGGGTTGTTTGCAGATTAGAGCAGCCCTGAAATTATAAGTTATCTTTTATTAGGGTGTAGCGTGTGGTCTTCTTGCTGACAATTGCCTTAATTGGCTGTTTGCAAAGCAGAGTTCTCAGGTGTTCTTTTTGTCAACAATGCCTTAATTGGTTGTTATACTTTCCTCAGAGACAATTGCCTTAATTGGTTGTTAGCAGATTAGAGCACCTTGATATGATAGGTTTTTGTATTGGGTTGTAGCGGATGGTCTTCTGGTTGACAATTGCCGTAATTGTCTGTTGGCTTTTATGCAATAAAAGTTGTTTTTTTTTGTCATATATATGTGTGTGTGTGTGTGTAAATGAAAAAGGATTTTGTTATACAACAGAAAGAACATTCCATCTTAAATGAATCTAGCTAAAGTTATAAAAAAATAACAGAATTCCAGTCTATTAGCTAAAACTTTTGTTAAATAACTTGAATTCGTCTGCAAACAGGTCCATGCTTGTGTTCACAATCCAATTCTGGGAATTTTGATCCAATAGTCGATGGTCTACAATTGTTTGAATTAGGAATTCATGATCTGCAAT
This sequence comes from Jatropha podagrica, assembly GCA_947857235.1. NCBI lineage: Eukaryota > Viridiplantae > Streptophyta > Magnoliopsida > Malpighiales > Euphorbiaceae > Jatropha > Jatropha podagrica. The sequence continues at coordinate 58,294 of CANUEP010036319.1, read as the reverse complement.
TGTTTGAGTTTAGGATGATAGGGATTCAATTGATTTTCTTGGATTGTTATAGTAAGTTTCACATGATGAAATTGTGAACGTATGTGAGGCCTGCCTACTACATGTAGCTTGCTTTAAATTAGCTAAATGATTTACTTCTTTCACAGGTAGAACACAAAATTTAACTGATGATCTCCACCTTTTTGTACTGATTGCAATTCTCATTTTGACACATAAGATCAGTTTTTAATTGTATAGGGAAGTCCAGCCATTGTTCAGATATTTGCCTACAGGGAAGAGATGCAAAGTCAGCCTGTTGCTCGACGAAGCTTTTTTGATGTTCTACAGAGCAATTGAATTGGATCAGTGTTCCACTGGGCTTCTGGTTGTGGTGCAGTCAGATGTTGACTAGACAAATCGAAGTAATAATGGAGAGTCCAAGCTGAACTACCTTACCACTGATGGAACCCATGAAGGGCTTGTATCCCTTCATATGTTCTAGCTTGACTGTTGAACTATTCTGATTACTGGCAGCTTCTGACTGTTGGATTTATTGACAGGCAAGGAGGGACCCATTCATGATGTCCAGTGGTCATATTCTGGTTCACATTTTGCTGTTGTTTATTGATGTATCCTTTTCTCTCCACATCTGTGTATTTATTTATGTCCATGTATGTACACTGTACAATTTGTTGCATGTATTTGTTGGTATGTATTTTGCACAGATGCAGTTTAACAGAAGTTCTGCAAAAGATTTGTACTGTTGTATGCATGTCGTTGCTGTTGGGTAAGTTGAGCACTTGAGGGCGTCTATGCGAAAATATGGTTGGCTTGAAATAGCAAAAGCGGTTGATATTGATGTTATACTATCTAAAATTGTTTTCCAAACCTTTCGATTGGAAAAGTGCGAAAAACCTTAGGTGAGAAGCTTTCTTGTCCAAAGGGACAAATTCATTTGGTGATCTTGAGGACTACTTGTGCTTGCATTCTGAGAAATGAAGTTTCTCACTGGTGGATCCTATTGTCATGAACATGTATCATGTGATTCATGTCTCTGGATTCTCAAAGATGCTTAAGAATTAATATGTTGTTTGTGGATTATATCACAAAAATTTTGATTTCCTTGAGCCTGGAAATCAGTATGACTGCTTCTTTTAAAGGTTATTTCACAACTTAAATAAAAAGTAGGATATTTATTTATCACAAACATTTTTTGTTAGCAATTCGTAATTTGTGCTTCCCTTGATCTAATTTCAGTTGTGCCTGCAAGTGCGACATTGTTTGACAAGAAGTGCAATCCTCTATTGGAGCTTGGAACAGGCCCTTGCAATACTGCAGATAGAACCTAAAAGGGACATGTATCCTTGAAGCCAAAAAATTTGCCCTTTTACTTTACGTTAATTTTGTATAATTTGATTAACTTGAAGCAGCTAAATTGACCATTCTTTTGATGTTATATTTTGCGATCCTAATTCTTTTGGTCACAGTTCTGTGCTTGGCTGGCTTTGGTAATTTACGTGGTGATACGGTCTTTAAGTTTAGGATGCTTATTCTCTGGTGGTGTTCTTGTCTATAAGATCTTCATTTGGAAATAGGAAGTTACACTTATTTCCTCTGTTGACATCCCTTGCCAACGTATTGAAGGAAATCACATTTTATGGCTGCCCTGGTTCATTAAATGAACATATTAATTTGAGACTTTTATGCATTATCCACTTACTTATTTCCCAGTAAAATGCTGTTTTTGGTTTGTACCATGTTTTTTTAAATGATTTTTTGTGCAACCTAGTTGTAACTTAACACCCTTCTTCTACAAGTAATAAAATGAAAAAGAAAAGCTGTTAAATTTTCAATTTGCTTCAAAATTCGGATACTGTCTTGAGGATCGATGCTTCAGTTCTAAGGATACTTTCGCATTAAAATGCTGCATTGTGGTTGTATGTGCTGCTTTCATTGTGCACCTTAGTGGTAACTTGATGCCCTTCTCTAACAGACGATAAAAAAGAATAAGCAGAAAAACTGTTACCATTCGATCCTATATAGCCGTGTCAATTTTCTGCTTGTGACTGCAACAAAATGGTTGAGTTCTTACTTAAAAACTTGTTTTGTGTTAATTATGCTTAGGCATTTTGGGACTATGCAAACATAAAACAACTTGGAACAACTACTGCAGAATGTTCTGTGACTACTGAGTGGTCTCCAGACGGACAGTACTTCATGACTGCCAAAACAGCACCGAGACTACAAGTTGACGATGGGTATGCTGATCATTGGTTTCTTTTAAGCAATTTTATGCGTGACAGCAACGCTTGGTCATTGCTTAATTAGAATTACAACAAAGCAGTGCTTATTGCATGCCTGTGAGGGATAGAAATTGGTACTCACAGCCATACGTCTTAATTTGGTTATTTTTGTGTATCTAGTAATTATGCTGTTATAATTATTCTTTTGAGAAAAAAAGTGTTCTGGTGTAGAATATAATCAGCAGATGCTCCACTTTTATAAAGATTTATATTGTTTCTGTGGGGTGAAGGATGTTGGTAATAGACTTGCCTGTTGTAGAATGTAAGGGACAAAGTCTCTGCTGCTTTGCTTCCTATTTCTTTCTATTTTCATAGGAATTGGATGGTATATTTCCTCTTTGAAGCGTGCCCTGGATCAAATCTTACAAAAAATTTTCTCCTGCTTCTGGGTTTTTGATGATAGATTGTGAGGTGATCAAATAGAGCATAAGTATATAAGCAAATGAAAAGAGTTTTCTGTAGCAGTTTATGGTGGCAGGGTTTGAGGAAGAACTTGTAAAGATGATTGTAACATTTTTGTGGGCTCTAGTGAAGATTTACAAACAAGATAATGGATCATACAATTCAAGAAACATGGAAAATAATACATTTATTTTCAAAGTTTTATTGGAAATTCAAATTTTAAAAATTTTATTCAGAAAATTTTTTGCCCATACCCAAGTTCATTAAGGATTCAGATGGAAAAATTTAATAAATTATTATGAAAATTTTGACCTTATGAAAACTAAAAATAAATTTCACTGATTTACGTAAGATAAATACTTAACTATAAACATAACACTTAAAATTAACTATAATTGAATTATATTGAAAATAACAAAATATAGGAGTAATTAAAAAAAAATTCAAATTAGGCCCTGAAACTAATTAATTTTATGAAAAGCGCAAGTTTATTGATTGATTTGATCACCAATGCCCAGGCAGATCAGATAAAGAAACACACAGCAATAGCCATAGCTATTTCTTACATGGATTGATTTTGTCATCTTTGACATTCCCCAAGCAGATCAGAAACAGCAACGCACAGCAATTGCCATAGCTATCTCTTACACAGTCACCTGATTCTTCAATACACAGATCTGTCCTTAGTCATCCACAATTTGCGCCCATCGATAAGTCAACCTTATCGCAGCCCGCACAAGAATTGCTATGGCCAAAGCCGAAAACACAAGCGAATAATACCGGCAGAATTTTTCATAACTCGCATTTTTTGGTCTTCCGCTAGTCAACAACGAGCTAAACGCCCCAGCGAAGGAAAAAATGATCGAGATTACAAAAACATGAAACGTTGTCACCGGATGCCCCTTGAATATGCCGGTGGGAACTGGATCGCCGCGGTTAGTGTATTCGTAGGGAAGTAGCTTGGCAATAATACCGGCCGCCAAAGAACCGAACAAAATCAATATCATGACGCCGGCGTGGAGGAATCCGGTAGTAGACGGCGGCGATGGGAGCGAAGGAGTGAGAGGTTTCGGGTTTTGCTCCATCTCCTTCCATTCAGGTCCCATCTTTGTTGCAGTATGAAAAATTTCGTTGCAGTATTTCAAAACAGAAGAAATATTCCGCTTCAAAAGAAAAAAGTTAGTTTCAGTATTTCAAATCAGAAGAAAAATTTTGCTCCAGAAGACCTACCTAGAAGAGAGAGAACGTGCATAAAAGAAAACTTGTTAGGTGACGCATCTTTATCAGGGTGTCTCTTGGAAGATTCGCCAATTTAACTCGGTCAATTTTCTTAACGATTAATTAAACATTTGTTGTTTTCGACCTTTCCCGATTAGCAAAATTACTAGGAAGCCCTCCCTTTCTTTTGCGGTTTGGGCCTCCCTCTCTTAATTGTTACTTCTCTCTCTCTGTAACTGTTGGCTCTACTACCACCGCAGTTATTTCAACATTGTCCGACCTTCTTATTCTTCCTCCTCCTTTCTCTCTTTGGTTAATATTTGTTTGCTGTTTCTTGTTTTTTCTTTGTCAATTTTAATTGTACAAGGTCAAATCGACGTGAGTGATTCACATGACAGCTACAGTGATAGTGAGTATGATGAGGTTTATCATATGAATCCTAATTCAAGTATATATTGCTTAATAGACCGACGCCTGGAGTGTGATCGCTAGGGCTATTTGTTACTGTGTTAATAGCTTTGCTTGGAAATGGCAACCATTCTCTCTCAAGCAATATAGAAATCCTACTGTACGTGGCAGTGGGGAGTAATATTGTTGATTATATTACTCAACAATATAATTTGTTACTCTGTTAATTTCTTTTCAGGCGAATTTGTTTTCCTTCTTAGTTCTCAGCAATTGCTGCCGTTAAGCTCAGAGTTGTATTTACGACGTCGTTTGTAAGGACCTCAATCCCAGTCCATTTTTTGACCGTCTTATTACAATCGCTGGCGCCGCATCCGGACGAAAAATTCAATCTTTTTGTTCTTTACAACTTAAGATACTACTCTCTCTCTCTCTTTCTCTCAAAATACTTGGGGGTTTCTTTTTCCTAGCATAGCTGCACAATCAGTGAGATAAATTGATTTTTTTTTTTTTTTCCAAAAACAGCTCTTCGCCTCTCGGGTCGATTGCTTTTTACGAATTGATTATTATGTTAACATAAAGTATTGCAATTTATGCTAAAAAGACAGTTTATGTTCTAGATAATTCGCAATATATAAAGCGGGCATGTATTGTTTATTGGTTGATTTGGTTTACAACTGTTCTTTATCAGTTAGATTTTGATAAATTTCAGTGCCTACCTTGCTGTGCTGTATCTTTGCAGTTGGCCTCTTATCTTAGTGTTGTTCTGCTATGGCAGCTGCACATCATTCTTCTATGGAGATTTTAGGTACTTCCATAAAAACAATTGTTATCTTTGCCTACAACAATTAATAGGTGTTGTTCTTATGTTTTTCTTGTACTTCTCTCTTTTTAGTTCGAGGGCCAGAAGGATTTTGTATCTGGAATGGGCCACCATTTGGCAATGGTGAACCTAGTATTAAACTTGAGAGGGTTCCTTGCAACAATGCTACATTCAGTGAAGATGGGTCCAGGCTCATTGTTATGAAATCTGATTCTGTCATTAGCATCTATGATTGTAGCAGCTTTAAGGAGATTAGATCTTTCCAAGTCTCAAATGTTCTTGCTGCTGCACCGTCCCCGTGTGGGACTTATCTTCAAACTTTTCAGAAATCTTTGACGCCACAGGATAAGAATGTGGTCTTATGGAAGATAGAGACTGGTGATGCTGTACATCATCATTTTCAAAAAAACATGACTAAAACTACATGGTACTTTTAAAGTATTACAAAATTTAATTTTGCTCTCCCCATCCTCTTTTTTGTGCAACTGTGGTTGTTTCCTCAAAATTTTGAATTACTATTTCCTTAGAAATTATCAAAATAGGTAATTAAATATTTCTTCTTCTTGAGATAATTTCTTTTTCTTTTTTCTTTTTTTTGTCTTCCTATGTGTTTGTCTGATTGGAGATTTAAGTTATTTTCATAACATTTGAATTTGTTTGCACCTTCCAATCAGGCCATCAATCCGATTCAGTTCTGATGAAGTGGTTGCTTGTCGGATGGCAACAAATGAAATACAATTTTTTGATCCTAGAGACTTCTCAAAAGGAATGGTACATCGCCTGAGAATTCCTGGGGTGGCTGCATTTGCATTGTCGATGGTCCCAGGGTCACATGTAGCAGCATTTGTTCCAGAATCTAAGGTTTGTGCTCTGTGCTTCAAGGCTGGGATTGGACACTAGTCTCTGTCCTCACTGTAAGAAAGATAACCTATAATAAATGGAAGCTAATCATATCTAAGATGTAAAATTTATTGTGCGGCAATTTTCTTTTTCGTGGATGGAAACTCATGAAAATTGTTTCTATCTGCATGGTTAATTATCTTGCTGAAAATTTGATTATTCTCTTCCGTTACCATCATGATGAAATAGAGATCCTGAAACAGTTATTTTTGCTAAAAAACTTGAATTTGTCTGCTGACAGGTCCATGTTTGGTTCACACTTCAAATTTCTGGGGATTTTGATTGGATATTTCATGGTCTACAATAGTTTGACCTTAGGAAGTTAGGGGTTCAGTTGATTTTCTTGGATTATTATAATAAGTTTCACATGTTGAAATTCTCAATGCATGTGAGGCCTTAGCAAATCCAACATGTGGCTTACTATAAATTAGCTAGATGATTTACTTCTTTCTCAGCTAGAACACAAAATTTAACTGATGATTTCCATCCTTTTGTTTTGATTGCATTTTCATTTGATATATAAGTTCACTTTTTTATTGTATAGGGAAGTCCAGCCAGTGTTCAGATATTTGCCTGCGGGAAAGATATGCAAACTCAGCCTGTTGCTCGACGAAGCTTTTTCCGATGTTCTACTGTGCAACTGAATTGGAATCGGGGTTCCACAGGGCTTCTGGTTGTGGTGCAGTCAGATGTTGATAAGACAAATCAAAGTTATTATGGAGAGTCGAAGCTCAACTACCTTACGACTGATGCGACCCATGAAGGGCTTGTACCTCTTCGTACGTCTGGCTTACCTGTTGAGTTATTTTGATTACAGGCAGTTGCTAATTGTTGGATTTATTGACAGGCAAGGAGGGACCCATTCATGATGTTCAGTGGTCATATTCTGGTTCACATTTTGCTGTCGTTTATGGATGTATCCTTCTCTCTCCGCATCTATGTGTCTATTATATACACTATTGTAAACTTTTATTGCATGTGTTTGTTGGCACATATTTTGCAGATATGCAATTTAACAGAATTTTTGTAAAAGACTTAAATTGTTGGATGAATGCCATAGCTGTTGGGTAAGTTGACCTCTTGAAGTTATCTAGAAAGAATATCTCATGGTCTATGGGATCTAGTGAGCAAAAGTGGTTGATTTTGATGTGATACTTCTAAAATTGTTCTTCAAACCTTTTGATTGGAAAAGTGTGAAAACTTTATGTGAGAAGCTTTCATGCCCGAAGAGACAAATTCGTTTGGTGATGGTGAGGATTACATGCACTTGCATTCTATAGAATGGGGTTTCTCACTGGCTGATCATGTGTCATGCGATTCATGTCTCTGCATTCACTATGATGCTTAAGAATTAATAAGTTGCTTCTGAGGGTTAGATCATAAAGATTTTGATTTCCTTCAGTCTGGAATTCAGTGTGAGTGCTTCTTTTGCAAGTTCTTTGACAACTGGCATAAAAGTTAGGATATTTTGTGTTACTCACGAACATTCTTTGATAGCATTTCAGAACTACTGTTTGTTTCCAAAGTATTGTGCTTCCCTTAATCTATTTCAGTCATGCCTGCAAGTGCGACGTTGTTTGATAAGAACTGCAATCCTCTACTGGAGCTTGGAACAGGCCCTTACAATACTGTCAGATGGAACCCAAAAGGGAAATGTATCTTTGAAATGAAAATTTGTGCCCCTTACATTAGTTTTGTATAATTTGATTAACTTGAAGCAGCTTATTTGTCATTCTTTTGACTTTATAATTTGCAACCTTAATTCTTCTGTTCACAGTTCTGTGCTTGGCTGGGTTTGGTAACTTACCTGGTGATATGGTATGTAAGTTTAGGATGCTTTTTTTCTGGTGTTTTTATTGTCTTTAGGATCTTCACTTGGAACTAGGAAGTTACACTCATTTCCTTTGTTGACATGCATTATGAAATGTATAGAAGAAATTCACATTTTATCACTTGGAACCAGGAAGTTACACTTATTTCCTTTATTAACATCCATTATCAAATGAATAGAAGGATATCACATTTTTTCACTAGCCCGGTTCATCAATCAAATGCTAATTTGAGACTTAATGCACCAGCCACTTTCTCATTAAAATGTTGTTTTCGGTTCATACCTACTTCTTAAAAAAAAATAATAATAATAATTCGTGCAACGTATTTGTAACTTTACACCCTTCTCCTACAAGCAATAAAAAGAAAAAGAAAGCTGCCAATTTTCAATATGCACCATATTAAGTTATTGACTGGAGAATCGATGCATCAGGTCTACTGGATGCTTTCTCAATAAAATGCTGCATCTTGCTTGTATGCTGGTTTTGTTGTGCACCTTAGCAGTAACTTGATGCCCTTCTCTCACAGACTATAGAAAGAAGAAGAAGAAAAACTGTTACCTTTCAATCCTGTATAGCTGTCTGATTTCTACTTGTGACTCCAACAAAATGATTGAGTTCTTTCTTATACTTTTTTTTATGTTTAATTATGTTTAGGCATTTTGGGACTACATGAACAAAAAACAACTTGGAACAACTAGGGCAGAATGTTCTGTGACTAGTGAGTGGTCTGCAGATGGACGTTATTTCATGACTGCCACAACAGCTCCAAGACTACAAGTTGACAATGGGTATGCTGATCATTGGTGTTCTTAGGCAATTTTATGACAAATCATTGCATGGACCATGGTCGTTTTTTAATAAGAATTGTGACAAATCATTGCATGCTTGTTTGGGATGGAAATTTGGTACTAGCTGCCCATAGGTATTAATTTGGTTATTTTTGTGTGTGCAGTAATTATACTGTTATCATTATTATTTTTGAGGAAAAAGTGTCCTCGTTCATGTTTACATATTTTCGCACTTCTGGTCTAGAACATAATCAGTAGATGCTCCAGTTTTCAAAAGATTTACATTGTTTGTCCATGAGGTGAACAATCTTGATAATAGACTTGCCTTTTTAATCAAGATTCAGTTCTTTACTTGCTACAAATGCTTTCCTGATTTTGTTGAAGCTCTGACCTGTCATGCTCAATAATCCTTTTGTTCAGTGGGAATGGTTTTAAGTGCAATAGTAAATGGTGCTAAAACTATTAGTGTAAATCTTTCACCATCGTGAAACATTAAGTTTCTCCTTCATGCTTTTGATGGAATAGTATAAGCAGTGCTATTAAACATGGTGCTTAAACTTCTAGTGTACTTAGTAATAGTTCAATAAAGGCATGTGCAATTCTATAGGTTTTGGTGAATGTATATTTTTTCATGAGATTATATGCCCATGGTTCAAGAACTTATTTCATGATGATGTTTTTGAAGGATTAAATTTTTCCACTATGATGGATCATTGTACTTCAAAAAGATGTTTGACAAGCTATACCAGGTTGGCATCTAAGAATAATTTCTGCACTAATCTTATGTTAGCTTTGTCTTATTCAACCTTATATTATATGCAGGCTGAGTGGAAACCAGAATCACCAGATAAATTTGGTGAAATTGCAGAACTTGTGAAAGTGGATTCATTAAAGGTTGACGAAACCAAACCACAAGGTTCTATCCTTTGTTTAGTACTTCGTTGATTAATTTCTAGAAGCCTTTGCACATAAATGTTTGGTTCCTTAAGACATTCTTAATTTTTATCAGGACAAGGGGCAGCCTCCAAGAAAACTGCTCCTGCGAATCCTCCTGCTCAAAAACCTGCTGCCTATCGCCCACCACATGCTAAAAATGCAGCTGCTGTTCAGGCAGAGGTATAAAAGAACCACTGAACTTTTTAATTAAGAAGTTTGTTTCTTAGAATGATGGGTCAGGATAAGAATGACTAGACGTACAGTTTGGTAGAGTATGAGACAGTTTGCTTTGTGTTAAGGAGGGTGACCAAATTGTTTACAGAAATCTTTGACACCAATAGAAATCTTTGTACAAAATTGTTCACTAGAGTATGAGACAGTTATCATCCCTGATAACTGCTTACAGAAATCTTTGTACACCAATTTGATAGCAAGGGAATCGTCTGTTAAAGATTAGGTCTACTTTGCATACGATATCCTTATGATTTCATAGGAATAGATGGTATACTTTCACTCTTTGAAAAGAACATCTTGTGGACTAAAGTACAGATTTATGCGGTTCAACTAAATTCTGTTAATTGTCTTGCTGATATTAATGATTTTAATATTTTGCAATTGCAGTTGTTTGGAGGGAACACCACCGAGTAAGTTCAGATTCTATTTACATGTTTCTATAAACTCTTAGATTTTCATGTTGTTAAAATGCTCATCAATGTATACCATTAACTTTAGGCAAATGAGCAAGAATGCAATGAAAAACAAGCAGAAAAGAGAGAAACAGAAGGCCAAGAGGGCTGCTGCCGGAAGTTCCTGATCAGACGCAAATGTACAATATGTAGCTCCATTCAAGTGGGAGTGATGCAGGTTCTGATAAAGCTTGCGCTGGATAAAATCTTATCGTAGAGATTTTCTCTTACTTTTGGCTTTTTGATGAGAATGTGAGGTGATCAAATAGAGCACAAGCATAAAAGCATGTGAAAGGTGTTTTCATGTGTTCAAATTTTCCGGTATGGCAAAGATGCATGCATTTACATACACGAATAGTTTCAGTCTAGCATAACATTTTATGACTAACATTTTTGTGGGGTCTAATGACTATTTACAAACAAGATGATGGATCATATTTTGTTTTATTTAGGACCAAGTATGATAAATCACAATCATAAATCCATGAAAAACGGAATGTACTTGCATCTACATTTCAAAGTTTCATTGTAAAATTTGATTTTCAAGCTTTTAGTAGCTGTGAAGTTCAGAAGTTCCACTGATATTGTTTTTATCATTATTTCACTTGTGCAATTCTTGCGTTTTATGTATTGTGTTTGTGTGTTTCTAATGTCGTTTTATGTTTTTATTATATTCTTACTTATTATGTTTTTATTTAAGCATTTCAACTTTATTTTTTACTAATTAAGGATAGAAATGGATATTTTTTTTAATCAAGTGTATTTGACAAAAAAAATAATATCAACGATAAACATCTATTTATTTTTTATATATTCTTAATTTTTCCCTTTTTTTTTCTTGTCGTGTACGTTCTCTTTTGAAGCATAATAGCTAATATAAAGAAAATAATAGAGTGAAAAGTTTGGATAAAAAAAAATCCACTTTGATGTTCTATAAAAAAAAAAAAAAAAAAGAAATGCAACAAAAATACATTTAACTGTAAAAGTCTATCATTTCAAACACCTGATGAACAAAATCCGATACTCACAGAAAAATGAATAAAATTTTAACACTGAAATTACAATTATTCTTGATTTTTTTAATAAAGCAAATTCCCTAATGGAAACTTTGGTTTATGTTATCAGAAAGACACAAACCCATTACTTGTGGAAAATGCATTAGGTTGAAAAATAAGAGAGCAATCTAATTTTACTTGAATACAGATGATGCATTGGTCTACTTCAAAGCCAAACAAACGAAAATTAGAAACAGATCCAAAGTAGAGAACACAGCATCACATTGCGTCTACTAGTTGATGCATCAATGGAGAACTCCATAGAGCACTTGTGTTTGATTCTAAATCATCCTGTAGCCTTCAGAAACTACAACTGAGCCAAGAACAACTCTGATTTTGGAACTCAAAATTTAACCGCGGTTGTCCATGTACCCTGCACACTAGGATGTGTTGTCACATGTCTTGTCCTTAGTTTTACTACTTTTCTTCCCAGAGAATTCCTTAGCCTGGTGGCCTGTAGTAGTACGTCTTCCGGAGTCAGATTCTTCACGCATACTACCCTCTCATTTTTGTTCTCTGTTCATATGGCGATTGAAAAAAGAGGGAGGGTTTAGTATGTGCACGAACATACCATACAGACATATTGGGAATAGACATGGGGAGGTGTGCGCACACATACAGGAAGAGAGGCAGACTACTTACTGTAAAAGCCCTTCAAACATGGATGCTGCCCGCGATTGAGCTCAGTAATCACCTCAAACTGAGGATTTACCTCTTTAAATACTGGAAGATGCGACTCCATAAATTGCCTGCCATATTTGATAAAGACTTGTATTAGAGAAAAATGTCAATCAAACTACTAGATTTAGGGCATTACTAGGGGATCAAATGACATGAGTACGTGAACCAATAACCAGGAAAATCAAGAATAATGCTACTAGCATCAAGGAAAACCAAAAGGACAAACACTGCTACTTGGGACATCAATCAATTAATATGAAGAACCGAGTTCACTTGTTATTCTATTCCATCATTAATTAATTTTACTTTTAACCTCATTATTTACAAATTTTCACATGCCTAGTTATCAAAATTCTCTATCAACTTTATAATTGGATAATTGGAAGCTAGCTTGTGTACTAATAAGCTTGTCCTACTTAAAATAACCTAGAACAGAAGTGAGATAAGCTAAATTAAGTTCTTCCATACCTACTTCACCTTTACAATTTCCAACTGTCTATCAATGTGTAGGGAAAAGGAAAAACTTCCAAACTATGCATCTAAAATTTGTACATATGAAAGAAAAAACTAATAAATAGATTTGATTAAATCTCAAAGAAAAAGTAAATTTGATAAAATTTCTTTCGAAGTCCATAGCAGCGAAATAATCTTAAGAAATGAGATACAATAGTTTCAATGAAGCTGATTCATTACATTACTCAAAAAAGGGAATAGAAAATTAATCCTATATGTTAGTTAATTGATCTACTAAAGAAATAACCATATAGAAAAGTAAGAGCAACCCTTTCTAGCAGAGTAGAGTACAAAACTGATAACGGGATTACTCGAAGTAACTTATCAAATTCTAAAAGGAGCTTAAACCCAATTCAACACCACAGACAATAATCAGTTTCATATGCTCAAATGATACAAAATTTACGAGCTACAATCTAACGTTGAGTATGCCTCTTTATCTTCTCAATCCATCACAAACAAACACACCCATAGCTAGACCTTATCGTTAATATTTTAATTTAACATAAAAGTTCATAATCTCAAAGTCATACCTGATGCCCCTACTGCTTCCTCCCCAGTCACAATAGCTCACAACCAGCTTTTGCAGTTGCCAAACACCTCTCAAAGCCATCTATAACATTCAAAATCAGTAAAGTATGGAAACGAAAATAGCAACAGGATAAAGAAATTAAAGAAAAGGATAATTTTCAACAAACACAAATTCTTTTTGCAATCTAATAAAAGAATATGGCGATTAATTTAATATGCTTCAACATATTTTTAATAAACATTCTGATCGAAAGGCTTGTGTCAAAAACAGATCGAAGTAAATAACGAACCTGGAAGATCCGAGTGGGAGAGAAGAAGAAGAAGAAGAAGAAGAGAAGGAGAAGAAGAAGAAAAGAAGGAACGGGAAGCGGACGGTCGAGACGGCTAAACAACTGTGAGAACTGTAGCAAATTGAATAGGGGGTTTCGCTTTCGCTCTTACAAAAAATGAAACTACGTCGTTTTCATGCTGCTCCAATGGGTCGAAGCCTTGATGGCAAAATTGGCCCGTGGACTGTGGTTTTAAAAAAATCTCTCCAATCAGCAAATGAATTAAAAAGATAATATAGTTTATTCGTAAAATTTTTAAATAAAATTCATTTGTAGAAAACTTCCCTTTTAAAATGGTATAATTAATTTGATTATATTTCAAATTTTTACATTTCAAATGAATTTAGAATTGAATTTTTTTCATTTTCTAGAATATCGTTAATTGAGAAGAAAATGGAACAAGAGAAAAGAGTGAGATTTTTTTTTTTAAAAAAAAAAAGAAGGATGATATTAACATTTTTTATCAATAAATTTGACTTTTTTTTAAATCATTTACTCCAAATGGGGAATATTCTCAATTTAAATGATGACATTTTATTTTTTTAGTTAATAATTTTTATTTATTAAAAAAACAAAAATAATTTTTATATTTTTAAATAACAAATTTGTCTTTTTTTTTTAATTTTATTCATTAATAATGATATAAAAAATTATAAAAAAACTTACATACCATACATAAAATTTTATTAACTAATAAAGTTCTCTTATTTTTTAACCAAAGTAATAAATTCACATCCTTTTAAATAATAAAATTAAAATTAAAAAAAAATATAATATTAGAATTTTTCGCTTTGAGTTAATTTTGATAAAAAAATATAAATCATTACAACAACAATTAATCCATGAATTGATTTGTACGTCAAAATAATAACTAAACTGGATTGCTTTTCAAGTATTTACAATATATAATGAATATAGATGAATTTCTGTCGCTATGACATCAATAGAGAAATAAATTGCACTACTAGACTCCATCAAAATTCATATTTGCAAATCAATAAGCGACTATCCTCACGAAAAATGGACAAAGAAAACTCCAAATATAAATACAGAGACAATCAATCATAATAAAATAAACAAAAAAAATATAGATTTATTTTAAGAAAAAACAAATTTATTAAATTATTCCATTAAAAGCACTTCCCTCGTAAAATTATTCCATCACCGTCTTTATCAAATTCAAAGCACTTCTCCATTAAATGTTCTAATCTTTAGAGAGAGACTGAGTTCGATAATATGGATTCGTCGATCGACACAGTTTCGATAAGTTTGGAAAGAGGCCGATTGGACTGAACAGGATATGTCCTCGAAAATTCACTTACATGCCATTGCCAGTGGCGGAAACCACTGGGGCCCATGCGTGCCCAAAGCATGCCCCCCGGAATTTTTTTTTAAAAAAAAAAAGAAACTTACATTTTAATTATTCAAATTATAGAAAATTATATTTGACCCCCTAAAGATTTATAAAAATTTTATTTAACTCCAAGATAATTATTCTGGTCTCCTAGCCATGGGAAAAAGAAAATTAATTTTACAGCAATTTTAATTATTTCCCCTTCTATATCTTTTCCAACATCGATTAGAAAAAAGGAAAATACATATATAAGCAAAAATGCATTGTATATAAAATAGAAAAATAATTTTTTAAATATATATATTTTTTTTGAAAATGATCCATAGATAAGTTTAACAACACATGATATATTGAATTTTTTTTTCATATATTTTTATATATAGAATTTTTTTCCATCATAAATATATTCTGTTTTACTTAATAAATTTCTTTCTAAATAATTTCAAGGGTTATTTCTTTATTTTATTTTTGCATTCAGAAATATTATTTTTAACATTATATAAAAAATTTATATCTTAAAAGTATTAATAATATTTATGAAAATAAATGATGGTGAAGGATCCATTTAAATCATTAGAATTTAAAACTTTTTATGAGATTTATTATTTCAATGCATAATAATAAAAGAATTAAAATCTAAATAAATTTTTAGATTTTCAGACTTAACTTTTCAATATAAATTGTAATTATCAAAATGAAAGGAAATATAATTTTTTTATTTTCAAAATATTTTATTTTGATGATAATTTCAAAGTCATTAGATTTCCATCCCCTTTTAAAAAAAAAACAACGCCTTTACCTGCTAATTTCTATTTCATATTGTCGTTTTGATAGAGACATGACCGAAATTTACAACTAACCAGTCTCAACCTTCATATTTTCTGAAGGATACAAGTTTGATCATTTCTTTCACTTTCCGGTCCAATGGAGCTTCAAGAAAAGAAGATGGCATCTGTCTCGTCAGTCTCCCCTCCCATTCCCAAACTATCTTCCATCTCCACTGTCAAACAACAAAATACAATGAAACTTATCATCTTTACTTGCTTCATATCTGCAAATATTCTATCACTTCTTCCATTTGAATATAAAGACGGAAACCGAATTCCATCAATTATCTTCAGAAGACTTCCATCGAACACCTTCCATGCGTTTGCCGTGTCTCTTGTTTTAGCCTTCAGCAGTTCATTTATCGCTTTAATGGTTGAGAAAGAGACCAAGCTTGTGAGGCAGATATGCTGGTATTTATCTATGATTTCCATGGCGCTTGCTGGGTCAATTCTCGCATGTGCAATTTCTTTATCCAGTTTCAACTGGGTTATGCAGCAAGGAAAACTAATTTGAAGAACAAATGCTTCTTCGTGTAAGGCTATTATCCAGCCATTTACTTTCGGTTGTAATACATAAATTTCCTCATGATAATAAGCCTTATCGATTTGTTAACTTTAATTTTCTTTTTCTTTGTTGCTAAGTTTGTGTTGAAACTTGGAATGCAACATCTACCGGTAATATCAAATTCTTGTGCAGAAAATATTTCTGCGATGAATTGGTAACTTGAATTGAAAAAAAAAAAAAATCGCTCATTATCTATGAAATTGACAATTTCTAGGTATTTTTCTAAAGCTCTCCATCTCCTTCAAAAGAAATACTAAGCATTGTAGCTACCTAGCTCCATAGGCCAATTCTGATAGTTTTGAACCCTAAAATGAGATCCTGCATGCCAAGAATTAGTAATGGAGCTACCTACCTCCATAGGCCAAATGAGGATTATTCTCAATTTAAATGATGACATTTTACCTTTTAAGTTAATAATTTCTATTTGTTAAAAAAAAAAAAAAACAAAAACAACTTTCATATTTTTAAATAACAATATTTATCTTTTTATTTAAACAACTGAAAAAGCTCTAATAATCAGACAATCATTATTTAAGAAAAGAAAACGAAAATGGAAAACGAGAGAGCCAGATATGAGAAACAAATGAATAACTACAGAGTTTATCACTTACCTTTGCGATCGAATCACAACCACTTAAATGTATTCAAAAAGATTGTAGAAATTTCCTGTTTTGATATATATATATATATATAGACTAAAAATGAAGAGGTTGTTAATAAAGAAAGAAAGAAAGAAATGATCAAGAATCAGTAGTGTATATATATTTAAATAAAACTACAGTAACAAACAGTACACAAGATACTTCTTCGGACATGTTAATTAATTTCTTGCAGAAGGCAAGAACATGCCCATTATCAAGAAGAAAACCATCGACGCAGCAAGAATCCCTATTGCTCCCGTAATTCTCTCTGCGGCCACCGGCTTCTTGTTGCGAAGCCAAAAGCTAAGCAAGAGGAAAAGAAAAGCTATAGCGTTGACGGCCACAATAACATCCATCAGGGGCGGCGCAGCTGATGAGGAAACCGTCGGAGCATAAGCAATAAAAGAAACATTTGCAGAACCAGTGAGTCCTAAGAATATTTCTCGTAGCTTAATGTTTGAGTAGTTTGGATCCTTTTCAGCAAGAAGATCTGAAATTCGGATCTTTCTGTTTTGCAACCTTCTGAATGATCTGTTCTTGCCATCATCTATAGGGATGAACAAGCTGTGCAAGCACTTTTCGAGCTCCTCTCCTGAAATGAAACCATCACCGTTTGTATCAAACATATCGAAGCACTCCTTCAATAAAAGTGTCACATCACCGTCGTCTTCTTCCCCGAATTCTTGAAACCAACCGTCTTCATCGCCTTTTAGAACTTGAAGAATATGTGAAATTGCAATCGGGATCTTGCTGTCAGTTTCAACGTTCATGGACCTTTTGATCTCGTCAATACTGATACTGGAATCCAGGCCCACGCTAAGAAGGCAGTTTCTGAGCTCCTCTGCCGAAAGTTTTCCATCACCGTCTTTATCAAAGCTTTCAAAGCACTTCTCCATATCTAATATTCTAATTTTACGAGAGAGGAAATGAGTTCGATAATGGACTCGTCGATCAATACAGTCTCAATATATATCGTTGAGATTATGCTGGTTAAGTTACATTAATGTTCACTAAATCCTATAAATTTTTATTTTTTTTATTCAAATTTCTATTAGAAAAAAGGAAAATTCGGTAATTTTTTATAATTTTGCTTTATAATTCGATAAAAGAACATTTCCCTTTGTAATTTTGGTCCCTACTAATTTCGCAAAATTTTATTTTGGCTTTTAAATTTTAAAATCTAGCTCTGCAATGCATTTTAAATAAAAAATAGAAAAAAATTTTTATTCCACGTAATATATTAATTTTGTAAAAAAAATGTCTAAATGAACTTAACAACGCATGATAATAGTCTCTTTTTTTAGTTAGAAATATTCTAGAAAAAAAAAGTCCCCTTTTGGGTAATTTTAAGAAGTATTTTGATGACTTTTTTGTGAAATTAATACTTTCAAACTCATTAGGTAACATAATTATTTTTGTTAATGAATAGAAATTTCAACAACGCGTTTTCCTGCTAATTTTATTTTATTTGTCATTTTGATAGGGACATGACCGAAATTTACAATGAACCGGTCTCAAATTTCAACTCTCAACTTACAAGGAAATAATAATAATAATACATGCACATTTTCTGAAGGATACAAATTTGATCATTTCGTTCAATTTCCTCCAACGGAGCTTCAAGAAAAGAAGATGGCATCTCTCTCGTCAGTCTTCCATCCCATTCCCAAACTATCTTCTATCTCCACTGTCAAACAACAAAACACAATGAAACTTATCATCTCTACTTGCTTCATATCTGCAAATGTTCTATCACTTCTTCCATTTGAATATAAAGACGGAAACCGAATTCCATCAATTATCTTCAGAAGACTTCCATCGAACACCTTCCATGCGTTTGCCATGTCTCTTGTTTTAGCCTTCATCAGTTCATTTATCGCTTTAATGGTTGAGAAAGAGACAAAGCTTGTGAGGCAGATGTGCTGGTATTTATCTGTGATTTCCATGGCGGTTGCTGGGTCAATTCTCGCATGTGCAATTTCTTTATCCAGTTTCAACTGGGTTATGCAGCAATGAAAACTAATTTGAAGAACAAATGCTTCTTCTTGTAAGGCTATTATCTAGTCATGTACTTTTGGTTGTAATACATAAATTTCCTCATGATAAGCCCTTATTGATTTGTTAACTTCAATTTTCTTTTTCTTTGTTGCTAAGTTTGGGTTGAAACCTGGAATGCTACATCTACTGGTAATATCAAATTCTTGTGCAGAAAATATTTCTGCGATGAATTGGTAACTTGAATTAAAAAAAAAAAAAAAGAATCCCTCATAATCTATGAAATTGACAATTTCTAGGTATTTTTCTAAATCTCTCCATCTCCTTCAAAAGAAATACTAAGCATTGTAGCTACCTAGCTCCATAGGCCAATTCTGAAAGTTTTGAACCCTAAAATGAAATTCTGCATGCCAAGAATTAGTAATGGAATGATCACTAAACATAAATGGGGGCCTCATTTACATTGACTACTGAACTCTTTCCTCTTAAGTGCTAAGTTGAAAGAAGAATGTGCTATAATTTAAAAAAAAAAAAAAAAAAAAAAAACTTCTTTCTTTATCTCTTTCATCTCTCTCAGGATATCTAAGATTCTTCTTAAAGATTTTGCTTCTCTTCATTGCCATTGTTAGTTGGCACAAAAATTCAGATCATTTTACCTCTTCACAGGTAATTTCTATCTATTTCGTCAATCTTGAAAGTTCTTCTGTTCAAAGTTGATATTAGTATCAATTTTTTTCTTCTTGCCTATGAACTTAATAGTTTTAGCAGTCAAGCGTTTACAAAGATTCAATTTCTTGGAATCTGATTCAAGTTCTGTAATTATTTTCATCCCTCCAATTTATTTTTGTTCCCTATTACTCTCCATCTCTCTTGGTCTGTTTTCTGTCGTTTTCTATTTCTAGAATCCCAAAATCCCCTCATCTGATGCTTACAGGAATTTGGGTATTACGATACTACCCTTACGGTGATAATTTAGGTTTCGAATAATCAGAAATTCAGATCTCGCAAAGTCAGCCACCAAAAAATCAGCACCACCACCGTAACCGCCATTGTCTGATCAAACGCCACCACCATGTCAAAAATCCCTCCACCACAGAAATCGCAAAACGCAAAAGGGCAAACAAAGCAGATCAAGATTATCTTATCGGCTTGTTTCATGATAGGCATAGTAATAAGTATACTTCCTCAAGAATCCGTTAATGGAAATCTAGTTCCCACCGTCATCTTCAAAGGCCACCCTTCAACATTTCATGCCTTCGTGATTTGCACAATATTTTCTTTCTCGGGTTCGTTTTGCTATTTGATGATTGAAAATAAGCACGAGCTTAATATTGCTAAATTTTGCAGGTACTGCTCAATGATTTCCATGGCTTTAGCTTTATCTATAGTTTTTTACGCTTTGGTTTTGGACGGGTTCAATTGGGTTCCTCCTGCAAAGCAAATCATGGAAGAACAGAAGTAGAATGGATGAAGATGTTTACTATTTTAGGGGCTCAGTAGAAATTTTCCTCTTCAAGAATGAAACTTTTAGATTATGGTTGTTTGTTTCACTTTTTTGGTTTAATTTTTGTGACAATTAATTTGTGTTTGTCGGAACTGAAATTTCATGCCTTGCTTTTTCCTTTCCTGATTGCTGAGAACTTGTTTGATGAAATGTGGCTAAGAGCACCATCCTATCACGTTCCCCAAAATTACCCCCACAAGAAAAATTGGAAAACTTAAATTTTATTCACCGGCGTCCATGGTGAAAAAATGGGTTCATAGACGGGCATAAATTAATTCCTAAACACCAGATATTGATGCTTAAGAAGACACGTCTTCTAGGTATGGATATGATAAGTTGAATTACTTTGTCTTGAATTAAAGTAGACAAGAACGTGGTGAAACAAAATTTCCATACCCATTTAGGAGCTTTGACTTGAGTCAATAATCTGATATCATGACACAAACTTATGATTTTAAAGGGGTTCTGGTACATGGCAACTGCAACTGAAACCACCCAAGTCAGCTTTTCCTTCAAATCTGGTCATGTTGAACAGAATTGGCTGATCACAAGCAACACCACTATTAGACATGATCCAACACATTTTCTGATTGTTGAGCAGAATGAGTTGATCAAAAGCAACAGAGAACTTGATTTCAAAATCTAACGCTTCGACTGATTGATGCGTTGATTCCAGTTGTTTCACCACCATAAGAACCAGTAGGTTTCTTAATCTTCTGTACTTGGCCTTGCCGTCGTTTCTTTTGTTTATCATGCTTTGTCTAGAGAGAGAGAGAGAGAGATGTGAATTCATAATTAAATATTAAGTTGCCTAACAAAGAGATTTACAAGAATGAAGTTATCAAATTACCCTGTATTTCTTCCTTGGATTTTTCATGTCTTTTCTCCTTGGGCGAGTAAGACCTCTGTTCTTCTCAATCTGGCAAAAAAAAAAAAAACTCAAAGTTTGATCAAGGCAGGGAATGATGGAGATAGTACAGAGAAAATAATTGTTCCCACCTGTCGAGTGATTTGTCGTTTTCCATCCACAGTTTCAGGCAAAGATGGAACTGCAGAGGTCCTGGAGAGAGGACACATAAATGAGTGATTACTTTACCAAGTCTAAACTTAAAAGCACCGGCAAGAAACTTAAGGTTTGTAATGCAAGTTAAAACAGAGATTTTAATAACCTAGTAGGAAACTGACACAAACCACCCATCCATCCAAATGTCAAATGCAAAAGTAACCTGGATGCATCTGATCATGTCTCGTAAGCAAACATTTGAGACCAATATATCATGGCTACCGTATTACCTTGTGTAGTTTTTAGCTTTGGCAGCATCTTTTGCTTTCTTCTTTTGTTGTATTTCTGTGTAGAATTCATCTTCTGAAACTTCTTCATCACCATCCTCCTCCAAGTCAGAGGCTTCATAACTCTCAGGTGGGCCAGGTTCATGCTCAGCATCATCCTCAGACTTAACTCCAGCACTTGCCAACACTCGAAGCTCATGTTTCCTTCTTCTTTCTCCAATATCATCTCTCTTTGGCAAATCATCGTCGCCAGAAATGACCTAGTCAAAACGTGATAAAAAGAAAAAGGTTGTAAATGTGATCTAAAACACTCCCCCCCACCCCTCCCCCCTCTTCAAGCTCGTGGCAGGAATTGTTTGCTCATTGAAACAATAACTATCATAATAAAGTCCTAAAGAAAGCAGCAACTCCTAAATTCCAGCTCCAGCATGGATATCAAACTTGAACAGTTTGAGGGAAAACAACAATAACAAGAAGCAAAAAATACTCCAAAACATTTAACCTCTCACACATTTAGACATGCCAAAGCCAACTACAAAAGGATGAGAGCTGGAGATTGAAGTCAAACTCCTATACAACAAGTTTGACATTTGGAGGAAATAATTATTGTACTTGTATGCAGCTGAAATACATTGAAAAACCCGGTTCACATTGCTTATAAATAAGTTGACACATCAAATTTGATAGTGCATACCTTTGATTTATTTTGTTTAACAGAAACAAGTCGCGAGAGTTCACTTAAACCCGGCAGGCTTGTTTGTCCATTGCTTAATCCATGATTGCCTCTCTCAATAAGCTGAGCATCGTCATCAAAATCATCATGTGTTTCAAGTTGTCTGTCCAATTCCAATGTGTATAAGTTAGTCCACACAAGGTCAGAAGTAAAATAAATTAGAAATGAAGGAAGTGAAACAGTACCCATTCACTGATTTTGGATGCTTCCGAGCTTTATCAAGCTTTGGAGCAATGGAACTAAAAACTCCCTTCTGCTTCAATTTTTCTTCAAGTGCAGCTCTCACTTTTAACATTTCCATACTTTGTACACCAACTTGATCAGTCTGCCAATTTCAAGAGTACAATATTAGCTGTTAGTAGTGTTACCAATTATTGCAGCAGCAGAAGCAGTAACAATAAACACAATGACGCATATAATTCCATCAATGGTTTGCACTTGAGATGTCAAGTCCAAGTCCCAGTCCCATTGTAGAATCCATGACCCACCTTATGTTTATGTTTCTTCTCTTTATTCTCTCGTTCCCTTGAAAATTCTGCTTTCACCAATTCAGACGTGCCAGAAGGCTGTAATATAACCATGAAAACTCAACTTAAAAAGAACAACCATGAAAAGATGATAAACAAAGGATTGCATTTTGTAGTACCTCTGCCTGTTCTTGTGCATCAGCTTCAGCTGTGGCAAGAGAAGAGTTGTGAACTTTCCTGACAGATACAGATATGGAAGCAGTTGCAGCATTCTCAGTGACTTTATTTTCACCTGCTTCAGCCTTGTGATTTTCATTCAGCATTTCCTCTAGTTGTGATGAAAGATTCCCATCAAGTTGTTTCATCTGTTGAACGTAACACATACTTGGGAAATTGTAAGATGTGAGAGAAACCTATTGAATAAATACAGTCTACACCCACTCCTATATAAAAAAATCAATTTGGCAACACTAATTAATAGGTCATCTACTATCAGGTGCAACCATGACATTATTGGTTTTTCAGGAAATTATAGCTTCATTGAATAACGGAGAGAAGATTTTAAGATGCCTTTAGGAAAGCTAAAAAATTTTAGTATATAAAATACCAATTTACAATGGGGATTTCTAGCTAATTTCTAGCTAAGAATTTATGTATCAATAGCTCATGGGCATTCCCCTTAACATCTTTGATTCAGATAAAAGTATGCCCCAGTGTTGTAAAATGGAAAAGTATAGTCCTATAAAGAGAGATTCTGCATGCCAATTATTCTTCAGTAATGAATGCATGCAACATTGCCATGCATGATGCATGTCACACTTGTCAACACAAAAGCACATATCTGAAAAAGAAAAATTAATTCACATTCACAAAAAAACTGAATAACCAATTTGTTTTTTCCAAAACAAACAGAATACCTTGTCTAATAACCCCTTGATCTCTACAAGACGGGCTATGACAGGATGATCACGAACTGACTGCCCTTCAGATTTGAGAAGAAGATAGAAAGTTATGGCCTGGCAGTACACCAATAAAAGTAGCTGCTGCACCTCCAAATAGCGTATTCCACCTTTCAAAGTGACTCCAGCCGTATTAACCTGCAGAAGGACTAAAAGTATCATTTTGCTGATCATAATCGCATCAATAGAATGCAACACTTCCCGAGGTAAGGACACAATATGATAGAAAACAAATGTCATGACAAAGAGTAAAAATGAAAAAGGAATCAGAAACTCAGTTTTCTAGCTCCAGTATATTAATAGAAACAAGAAAAGTAAAAAGACAGAAGCTTAATGATGGAAGAGAAGAGAAGAAGATTACCTTTGCCAAAAGTGGATTAACTCTGCTTTCAAGCTGTTCAAGTGCATCATTAAGCTCAGAAAGCAAACCTATTAATTCTGGCGCAGAGCTGTAGCAAGAAACAACAGATAACATAAGAAAAACTCGCAGTTGAACGGAGAACAGAAAGCATATATAAAACATGAAATGAAAAGCACTATGCTGGAAAATCAGAAAAAAAGCATGAATATATTATGAGCATGTGTAATGCACACCAGCCTGCCTTATATAAGAATAACAATTACAAGGCAATGGCATCTAGCACTGCCAAAGATAATCACATACTAATAGAATGCATGGAAAACTAGAAGTCTAGTCCATCGTCAACAGTGTAAAAGAAAACCTATGCTTACTATGCAGTCAACCATAACTGTTTCCCATCATTTATATAGCCAACATTTGCCCTTCGTGGCCTTTAGAGAGAGGGATCCAGGCTTCTTGAATAATGATTTCACTATTTGCCCACGTGCTCCTACTGTGTGTGTGTTGTTGGGAGGCTTTAACTTTCCTACAAGTTATCTCCCTCTACTTTACTATTGATTACTTGGAATTACCATGGTCCTACTGTCATCTTTCCTTCTTTGTTAAATGTTATCTCCATTTCTTTGACTCCATGTCAAGAAACATATAGATTATGTGAAATAATAGAAATTGACTATGTGCCCACCCTCCACATGAATGGCACATCCATTATTTTGTCTTATTATGATACAGAGGAACCATCATAGATGTAACTAGAAAATCACAAAGTAAAGAAATAATGAAAGAACGTATGAATATAAAAACACAAAGAAAAAAAAAATATAAGTTTACCTGTAGACAACTTTCATTTTCTCCTCTCTAGACAAAGAATTCAAATTTTTTTTCAGCTCCTCAAAAGTATCCACGTTATCCATTGCTTCTTGGATCAATGAACCTTTAACAGAAGTTTCCTACACAATCAATAAAATCAAATTTGTGCAAATAGAAATTTATCATGCTTAGTCCTCTTTGAGTAAATGAAACTCATAATCAAATTTGTTCCAGGAACAACAAATTAACAAGATACACAAGAAGTTCACCTTCAATGTTAACTCTTTATCACTTTCATCTTCACCAACATTTTCAAGACCATAGTCTTCAGGTTTAAAGAAACCTGCCTTTTTCCTCTGTATCCTCAAAATCTCTTCTTCTTCTTCTTTATAAGCCTCATCATCACTTGATTCCATCTACAAAATAAAACCAAACAATACATTAAAACATTCCTATTGTGAAGCAACAGCAGCACATCAAAGTTCTTTCAATTAAAAGAAAAAGGAAAAACAGATTATATGAACATATGAAACTATTTATTCATATGATTTCATGTGGAAACATGAGTTACCAAACAAGAAATAGATAGGCAAATTAAAGAGGAATTGGAGGGGGAAAGGGAAGGGAAGGAGATATCAATATGGCATTTTGGCATTTATCATTTATCCTCACCTCATATTCACGACCACCATGATACTGGCCCTTTTTCCCACCCCATATTTCTTTGTTTTCGTCCTTTTCTTCCTCATTGCCATCTATTTCATCATCCAATGCACCAAACTTTTCTCGAATATATTTCCTTTGCCTTCTGACTGAAATTAAAAGTGACAAGTTAACTAAAAATTAACCACACGGATGAAAAAAAAAACAAGAGAAAAGTATACTTGACAGAATCATGTTCATAAGTAAAAGGAAAGCCTTTTAAACCGTAAAGAGAGAGAGAGAGAGAGAGAGAGAGAGAGAGGCTAACTTTATGAAAAGAGGGAAAAAAAAAGTTTCATTGGCAGCAATCTGTCTAACTATTAAACAATAAGAAGCTACTCAATAGAAACTGAAGATATTATCAGTTGTCAGTTCCAAATAACTAAAAGCAGCTAAAATTTAACTCAACCAAGACTTATTAGCTCATGTACTGATCTGAACAGTTAAATGTTAGTAATGGTTCTGATCGATTACCTCAACCAACACACCTAGTAGTATAAATTTCATTTCAGAAAAAAATTGATCAGTACAAAAGAATTTATGTTTATTTTCATAATTTATTCACTAGAAAGAAAAAAAACTTAACTCAAATAACAAATTGAAATATTTCAAATTAGTTTTCTCACTTTTTGCAGCTAATCCTTTCTCATCTTCATCATCTTCATCATCATCATCATCATCATCATCTCCATCTTCATCATCGTCACCATCTTCACCATCATCATCATCATCATCATCATCATCATTAATATCCTGCAAGTAGTATTACTTGCTACTAAGATTAATCCCAAAAACACACGAACATATGTTAATAAAAATAATTCGCCTATCATTAAGACTAAGAACATATTAACCAAAACAAAAATGTAAAACAGTTGCTAAAAATGTATTACAATATGAAAATTATGGTCAAACCAAGACCTCATAATCCAAAACGGGTTCCTCCTCATCTTCAATTGATTCCTCCTCACTGTCATTATTTATATCGAGTGGAATAATGTCCCGCTGTTTATGAACTACAAGCATCCAAAAACCACCAAGAAGAAGTCTCAAAATACATAATTTAAATGTAACAAATATATTAAAAAAAAAGCACGAAAACAGGTAAATGGAGAAAAAACACAATGAAAGATTTACTAACAAGCATCAATATCATCGTCCATTTCTTGGGCTTCAACATGTTCGCCACGAGAAATTCGCTTATGATTTCTCTTGTCCACCTTCGTTTGGTGCCTTCCTCTCTTCGCCATTGTCAACAGACTGTAAAATTGCTAAAACCTTCCTTCCGGCAATCAGACACTTAGGGTTTAAATGGCTGGATTTAGGCTGGACATTGAGCTGTCTTGGGTCCAATCCAGTTAAAAAAAGGCCAATTCAGCCCCTGTAGTCTTTAAAAGAGTCCAATTGGTCCAAAAAGATTCCTTTCGGCTCAAATACTCTACTCTCCACGCTAGTTCAAATTAACTTGAGCTAATTAGCCCTAATTTTTGTTCAAAAACATTAAAAATTTAACTTGGCATTTTGTGCCCGGGACAATTTTAACAAAAATTGGAGTTAATTGCTGAAATTAAATGTGAAATTGCCAAATTGGTCCAAATTGAATTTTTTATAATCCAATTGCACCCTTTGAAAGAACATGAAGGGCCAAATGACCTTTCAGCCTACTTTGTTTATTTTAACGAACACTCTAAAATTAGTTGGTACTGTAATTAAACCTCATACCCTTGAAAATAACTCCAATAGGTCAAATTTCATTGCTTGTAATTGCTAATATTTATCCATATCATATTTATCAGTTTAGCATGATCGCATTGAATAAAATGAAATTTTTTTTCCAAACAAGTCAGAGGATTGTTGCTTTTAAGGTTTTCATGTCATGTAATTTCAGGAGTGTTCAAATGTGGTTTAAACAAAAAAAAAAAAACAACATATATTTCCATAAGAATTAATCATTGTTGCATCAGTTCTCTCCATATCTGAGGAGCCTTTAACCTGATGTTTCAGTTTTTGTTCCCTCAAGCTCTAGAACGGCATTAAATCCAAAAGCAGTTCCTGGCGTGAACAATTTCTTGAGTTCTTCTGCCTTTTGGATAGTATTAACTTTGTTATCCTTAACGTTTAGATTCTCCTGTTTTCAAAAGAGAAACTTAACATTCAGTTCAGTTTCATAATGAACATAGAAGCAAAATTTGGTGAAAATTCGAAAATGACTTGCCTTCTTCACATAATCGGCAAGAGATGAGCTAACTATTTCTTGTATTACAAAATTGGTAACGCGCTCTTCACCAAGAATCTGTAGGAGGAAATCCCGCGGGACCTGGAGAATTACAAGTAGCCATTTCAGAACAAGACATAGAAATGCATAACAAGAAGCATTTCTCCTTTAAGGATAAAATGCCAACCATAGTTGCCCTGCAAAGGATTTCTTTACAAGAATAAAAAATTAAGACCAAAAACAGAATTTATGGAACCTCAGTCCGTGGCGCATCCACATGGTCTCTACAACAAGAACCACAAGATCTAGTCTACTTGGAGATTGCAGTCATGTCAGATCAAATTATTTATTTAAATACACAAGGGAAACAGAGAGTTATTGAAACTGCTTAAACACGTATGAACCTCTCCTACAATATCAACCTTCATTTGAACTTTCTAAGACATGATGTTTTAAGATTTGAGAATTGTGATACACTTTCTCTGAGTTTCTCTCATTTTGACATAGGCTACAAATCTAGGAAATGCATCTGTAGACTGTTTCTCAAAGATCAAATGTAACACCATTTTCCATTTCTCAACCGAAAATTATGATAGGATAAGTTTGTTATTTCCCTGGTTGTGGAAGATAATGGGTAACAAGTTTCACTTTGTAACATGAGCATCAAAGGTTCAGAACTGCAGTCTTCAGGTAAAGTAACTGGAAGGCTTTTTTTTTTTCAAGGAGGCACTGAGAGTAAACAGAGTTGCTAGAAGGAATGAAGAATTTTACCAGGTCATCCCTTTAAAATAGAGACAACCTATGTAAAGAGTAAGTTATAGATTACACATATATACAAATATATATCTGCATAACTATGGTGCAACAATATTAAATCCTAAGATATCAAAATATACAACATGAATGGTATTCATCTTTGTACAATGCCTATATGTTGCCTTTTGCAAAAGATCCAGACACTTTTACATACAGACGTGAATTGTTTTGGAACCACAAGGCACGGATATGGACAGCGAACATCAACACGACTGTTATTATAAAAATTAGCATATGACACCCAGTACTGCAGTATTGATGCTTCATAGTTTTGGAAGGTAAATGCAATCATGGCTTCATCTCATTGTTTAGTCATAAATAGTTACCAATTTACGATTTTCAGAAGATAAAATCTGTCCAAACAAAAGATTCAAGAATGGAAACCAAATACCTTTGATGTTTTTCCTAGATAAGCCCCACCATACATGCAAAAAGAAAAGAAAAAAAAGATTAACAGTTAAACAAACTCATCCTAAAACGTCAAATGCTTGCACTCGCTGATTTAGCCCAACAATATCATACCTCCCTTTTGCCTTCTAAACCCAGGAATTGGTGGCGCTGATTTACCCAAATCTGTCAAAACTTTGTCGAACACTTCTTGTGTTTCATCTCCAGATAAATCCACTCTTAGCTGACAATATAAAATTATAAGAGTTTCACAACAAAAAGTTTTCTTATATTCACGGGTAAAAAATCAAGATTGACAAACAAAGACCAGTAATTGCATAAAGTTTAACCTGAATTTTGTCTTCTTTTTTGGACTCTACAATTATTTTTGCATTTTTCAGGTTCATTGCATTATCCTTTGGATCTGTAATGGAAGCCTCCATCCCTAATAACAAGCAAAACAGAAAAGATAACCTCAATCAGTAACTAACTACTCATGGATTACAATTTGAAGCTAAAGCTTCACCTGAGCCAACTGCAGATAGTGGCTTGCTCACATGTTGAAGAATTCTTCGTCCCTTTTGATTAGAAGAGAGCGATAGCCTCAAATTGACGCTTGTGGCGGTTCTATGGATAGAAGCATAATTGCAAGAGTAGTAGCCTTTCAAAGAAATTGTCGCCATTGAAATGGACGCCATAATTTTTTTCTTCTCTAGTCTTTCTTCTGCGTTGTAACTGAAAAAACCACTTTCTTCTTCTTTTACCTTTTGAGAACACTTGGACTGCACTAGTCAATTCAAATCATAGGAAAACGTCGTCGTTTTTTTTTTTCAAGTCCGATAGGAAACGGCACCGTTATTACGTGGTGGGATCAAAGCGGTATAAAAAACGGTAGTCATGACTGATAGAGTGCAGCCATTAATTAGAGCAGCAGGGGAGGAGAAAGACAAAGAGGATAAAATGGAAATAGCTGTTAAAATCCCTTTCTTGGGATTAAACCCCAAGGTAAGCGAATCTTTCTCTCTCTGTTTTATTTATTATTATTTTTTTAAATTCTAAGTCGAGAATGGCGTTCATTAAAAAGTGTTTTTCTTTTTTCTTTCTGGTATTTTCAGTTAATAAATCACAAAAAAACACCAGGTATCATCTTTCCAAATCTTTTCTGCAAATCAGCATCTCTTTCCCATCAAAGAAGATACAGGAATCAAGGATATTGTGTAAAGTTAAGGTAAACTTTGGAAAATCACTGAACTGTACTATTATTTTGAATCCTTTCATACCAATGAATTCTTTCATTTTTTACAGGAAAAACCACAGATGCTTCTCTCCTGTTTGTGCTGTACTATCAGGTCTTATTCTCCTTCAAGTAGTGCTTTAATCTTCTTGTTAATGTTGCTGTTGTGGTTATCTACAATTAATCCACTTAAACTAGGCGCACAAGATGTTGGAGTATCGACTTCTCAGTTTGAAGATTTCTCTGTAATGGCTTCAAGCACCAATGAGGCTGGAGAACTAAGGGTATGAGCTGACTGTTCACTGTTGTACTCAAAATTAGCTTCTTGGGTGGTAAGCCAATTAAGAAATTTAAAAATTCTTAATTGGTTAATAGTTTTGTGCAGACATTACTGGAATAACTTTTGTGAACAGATTAATGTAGAGCTATCCGGTGCTAAAACTAGAGAAATTTTTGACAAAGTTTTTGACAG
The DNA here is from genome assembly GCA_947857235.1 of Jatropha podagrica. Classification (NCBI taxonomy): domain Eukaryota; kingdom Viridiplantae; phylum Streptophyta; class Magnoliopsida; order Malpighiales; family Euphorbiaceae; genus Jatropha; species Jatropha podagrica. Next base: position 27,581 of record CANUEP010036319.1, on the reverse strand, counting down.
AATGGTGGCCGCAGCCCAGCCAATTCCAGGTTTTCGAAGAGTAAAAGGAGGTAAGACATTCGAATTTATCATCCAACTTATACATCAGAATTGCGATTGTAATCTCAATACTATTAAACAGCTCTTAAAGTTGCCAGCTAAGAATCTTCAATATGTTGCACATATGTGCTTTTATAATTTTATGGTTATTGTTGTACTTATTGCAAAAATGATGTGGGACCATTATGGACACAACACCATCATTGCTCTGGTCATTGTTACTTGTAGAATTTATGAGAGGATTAGAAGAGAAACTTATCATTAACGTTGAAGATAGACAGGATATTGCCTTGTGGATCTGTTGAAAGATGATGTTTGACCATATAAGATGGATCTTATTATATATTAGGGAAATGAAAATTTGTATAACTTGTACATTATTTTCTAAAATTGCATTTGTTAAGTTGAGACAAACCTAACTGCTGTTCGTATTATATTTGCCAAAATCTATACTACTGAAGTCTATTTCCTTTGGGTTTACTTTAGATAATAAATTGCTGATATTTTTCTGATTACTTCCATTTGCCGCACTTCTTTTGCTGATGGCTATGGTACCACCAGGAAAGACACCAGATGTAAGTTTCTGTATCCTCTTATTGAACCCATTGTGAATGTCAGGTGAAACTGATTTTTCAATGTAATTGTCGCTTTCTTGGCATGCTTAATGGTTGGATGCTACCTGAGCTCATGGCCTACCTTAGACAAAACAAACCCCATGTACCTTTCCCCTCAAAACTTTAAAAGGGCAGTGTTCCTTAGACCATATGTGTGACTTAAAAATGTATTTAATGTCCTTTAAGAAAAGCTCACTGCATTTGAAAAAAAAATTCAGTCGTCCATATAGAATGATGAAAATGCTCCCATGAAACTCAGGAATGCATACATACACAGTCATTGCTGAGCAAATCTGCTTTGTGTATAATTTTGTATTCATTTTCTTTCTACCATGCCAGGAATAAATGATTTTACAGCATCCAGATGCAATCACTTGAATATATTAACAATAAAATTGCGGGCTGAAGTTTACTTCATGCATGCATGATTAGTTTACGAGGGACATGCATGCATGGTTACGCACATGCCCAAATTGATATAAAATTTTTGTGAGTGATCACTGTGATATTTTGGGTTGTTCTTGTTTAATGTTCTGCTTTTGCAATTTGTATGATTGTTTATCATTCGAGCAGATACCAAGAGACATTTTGTTGGAAATCCTTGGATCTTCAAAAGTTTACAAGGAAGTGATCAAGAAAGTAATAAACTCTACTGTAGCCGAGTATGTTGAAAAGGTAAGCAGGACATGATGTTTTTTTGATATTAACACTTCTTTTTTCACGCATTATCTACAAAACACTTCCTTGAATATTAACATGCTAGCACCCTTTATATGTTGTTTGTAATGATATTTTGGTGACTGCATTTAATATTTAGTTCAAATTAATCGATATAAACTTCAAAAAGAGGAATGACCAAACTAATCCAAAATTAGACTTCACTCCTCAATTCTGGCACTCCTTTTACAGTTATCATTAGGGGGCCATAAAATTATTGGTAACTGTTCTAGCCTGAGTTCTTATGGATTTTCTCTTTATTACGATAGTAATCTACAATGATGCCAGCCTTTTTTTTTTAAATGAAAAATAGAAGAAATAGAAAAGAATCAGTTTGATGAATTAACGAGTCTGCAACAAATGACATGGTCACATTATGTTTGTCTACTTCTTTTCTAATTTTACTTGAATGAATAAACCATCCAGATCTAGATTCCTAGGGTATAATGCATGCGTTTACATTGATTTTTTATATGCTATTTGTCAAAGTGTACTGGTCTAATTGGCCGAAGAAACTCTTGTCCTGCCACAATTAGATTCATTGGATTATCATGATTAGAATAATATGGTTTTGTTGCATTTAGATGTTCATGACAATGAGAGTACTAATTCTATTTATCTTGCTGTCTGCAGGAAGGCCTAAAAGTAGGTAAAGACTTGAGAGTTGAACAGAGTTTTGAAGATCTTGAAGATGCGTTCGAACCAGATGAAAAATTCAGCTTTGATGCAATAATTTGGCTTCAAAAAAGGAATGAACTATGTGCTGTGCTTTGAGAATTAATCAAATTTTGTATTATTTTGATTAATTATATGAGTCAGAATTAAGATAAGGTGCAAGCTAACAGAGTTGATGGCCAGATACTGTAAGTGGCAGGATTTTCTTCTTTATATGACTGTCTATTGTGAAGGAACCATTTTGAGGCTTCTTAGCTCTTATATTTCCATTTAGGGAGAGTTAACAAAAGCCATCTTAAATTAAAACAGGGTCAATTACCTCTCTGTGATGAGAATTTTTAACATATATTGTAAAACAAGTACGACATGTCGTATCAGTTTGAGTAGCAGTTGCGCTTTTCGTTGCATGAACTGTAAATTTAAATAACCAAATCGACTCCATAACTCATAAGGGTTCCTTAACAAGAAATAAACTACACTTTACTCCCTGAACTTGTTATTCAGAGCAAAAGGCTATAAAATTGACCTTTTGGTTCAATTTATCCTCTTAACTTCTAATTTAAGCTCAATTTGCGTACAAAAAAGAACCCTCTGAATTAGTTCAATCCTTGAGTAAATTTAGACTTTTTTTGGACTAATTAAAGAACTATAAGTTGAGAAGGTAAAGCTTCTTGTTCCTGAATAACAAGTTCGGTCAAAGTCCACGAACGACCTGTAATTTAAATGACATGTCGTATGTGGATGACAGACGGACTGGGCCAGGGCTAAGTTTGATGGACTCGCTAGTATTGGCCTTTTGTTTCAGAAGAATATGCAACAAGTCAAAGAACAAAGGTATTTCTCGCAAGTTATTCTGCGTCGGTCAATCTTATTAGAGTAAGGGCTACCGGTGAGGATTTTGCAACGCGAGAGGGATCCAAATCCGAACCCTTGATCATGGTACCTCTCGATCCCTCTTTTTGAATTGGCATACATACATTTGCATATAATTGTATATGTATAGTGTAGGGTTTCGAAATTTTGTTATTAGAAGTTGCAATTCATTTGGTGTCAATTTATACGATTTTACGGTGCTTATGAGTGCGCAATGATTTGGGGTTTTTATTTTTTATCATTGATCATCAAGTTTGAAGTTTTCTTTTTGTTAGGTTCTTCTACAGTCAGATCCGTTTCTTAATGAACTTACGAGCATGTTTGAACAGAGTACTGAGAAAGGGACTGTTTGGGTCACTCTCAAACGATGTGAGTTTAAATACGTGTGTTTTTTTTTTCTTCTGATTGACTCTGTTTTTGGGTTGTGAAATATGGGGAGTTATTTATTGGGATTTTCATTAGTGATTTTTGCATTTATTGGTATCTTTTAGCGTCATTGAAGTCTAAGGTGCAAAGGAATAAAATGACAACTGCTGGTACTCCTATCGACTATAGGTGTCTCATCCGTGCTACGAATGGCAAAAAGACAATCTCTACTTCGGTATGTGCCTTTTCCTTGAACATTTTGCAGTTTTCTTTTCATTGATTTGAAGATGTGCTGTACTGTACTGTAAGTGCTCATGTATCACCTCACATTGAATTGGCTACCCGCAGCTTCATTTACTTCAAAACCCAGCGAGGCCATGTAGAAAGTTTTCAATTCTTGTGTCTTAGGAAAAGTAAGATTTGGATGAATTCAGGGAAAAAGTAATACATTATTTCAGGTGTAAATTAGATGAGGGATTTTTGCTGATATATTGTTTTTTTTTTGTTTACAATTGATTTTTTACTCCTAAAGGGTTTTGTTTCATAAATATCCTCCCTTACTGTTAATTGAAACTCAGAATTGTCCTGTCACAGCCCTAATGACTCTAAGTCATGCTTTTACAACTTGAGTCAAAGGTATTGTAAAAGTATTTAAGATCTAAGCTTTCATAAACAAATTGATAGAATACCCTTTTTGAGATGATAAATATTTTTTTGAGTTCTCTCACAGTTTGTTTAGAAATCTTTGTAGAGCTGTATCATGCCAGTGCAAGGATTTGTCTGTGTATAATTATTAGTTTTGTTGTGTTCGTATTTCTGTCCTTTGGTCTTTTATGCACTTCTTTTTAACTTTGATCCTTGTGCTATATAGCATTTTGTTTGATGCTGTGAATTTTTTATAAGATGATGCATCATGTGATAGCAATAATAATTCATTCGATGAAAGAATTGAAATGGGGATGAAAGAATGAATTTTCGTTTTACTAGTTAGGAAAGATTCTCATACATTTAAGCATTTGAATTTGATGTTGGAGAAAGGTTCTCCTCCAATTTTTTGGGCAATTCTTACAAAAGTAGACCTTTGAGTGGTAAATTAAGAACAAGTCTATTATGATTTTTTCAAGGGGAAAAGAAAACTACAAGTCAGTTGTGACAAATAGGCTGTAATTTGAGAAAAAATAAAATATTCAATGTGGCAAAAGGTTTAGCTAGGCATTGTAATGAAAGTGTCCTGTATATGTGGCCACGGTTGGATGTAATGGTTTGTATAAGTTACTATATTTTTCTGTTCCGTCTCAATAGAGGAGAAGAATTAAAGAATTAAAGGTTATATAATTTAGAATTGATTTGCCTGTCAGGTCTTCATATTTGTATTAGTTAATAAGCTTGATTACCAACATCGTTTTTGTTTTTTTTTTTCCCTGTGGTTTCTGGCTCTTTAGCTTGGCTTACACTGGTTTCTTTTGTTTGCTGGGAAGGTTGGGGCCAAGGATCACCAGCGCTTCCAAGCTTCATATGCAACTATTCTAAAGGCCCACATGACAGCTTTGAAAAAGAGGGAGAGGAAGGACAAGAAAAAGGCTGCAGGGGCAAAGAAGAAAGAGGGTGTCTCAAATAGTTCCAAGAGGGCCTGAACTAAGCTTCTGTGTAAACTGAATATTTTCATTTCCTTTGAACATGTCCTTCAGCTTTTAAGATGCTAGAGTTTTAATTTCTCATCCAGAAAGAAGTATGAAATGATTTGTTTTTGAGCAATTTGTGGGATTGGAGGAAATGTTTTTGTTTGACTACCTGATTCAGGATGCAGTGTCAATCAACATTTATGTGAGAAATTTTGGAAAAAAGAGGAGGAATTGTACATATATCTTGTTGGAGGTTTATATTTGATTGATTTTTGCTCTTGAATTTTTCTGGAGCTATACACAGAAATTCTTCATTTATAAGATTGGCTGGTCAAATACGGTGGTTATGCAAAATATTACTGTATGCTTGTAGCACATATTCATTGTTTGGTGTTGGACCATCTTGGTTTGTGAATTTTGGTTCTTTTTTTTTTTTTCTGCCAAATAAATCTTGCTTTTAACTTCTTGCCCTTTAGGCTACAAGATTGATCAAATACATATAAGTGCATTTTATCTGAAGTAAAGAATTTCCCCTCTACTTTAGAACCTTCTTACAGTGCAAGTAATATTTACATTGTTTTCATTCCTTATTACATTACCATAAGAGAACTTACTTTTTCCCTCAGGTTTTAGCCATCCGGAGGTAGATTAATCGGCAGTGAACTGATTCTTTTCCATACACCAAACCAAAGTACCTATTGAGTTTTATTTGATTGTTTTATTAAAGCAAGGGCATTGAAAATTTTAGTTCTGATTTTAATTAATTATAGCCGAGCTTGTATTCAGTAGAAGTGGCTCACTTTATTTACAACTGTAAGTTATTTTAAATTTCATGAAATTGGATTCAATTTTCAATTTTGATTTTGTTGAGTAATCCAAACAACAAAATTAGAATTGCACCATTCTATTCCAAAAACCATAAACGCTACCCACTTAAAACGCAAGAGCTCAATTTCTTCTAGAAGAATTATGAAATTGCTCAATACATGAAAAAGATTACACTTGCAAAGAATTTAATTGCCACCGTAATGGTTTATTTTATTAAGTAAAATCCTGAAAAGTTTGATGACCAAGAATATTAACCAACCAAGTTTCTACTCTGAATACTATACAAAACTGATCTGCCACAAACCAAGAATCTAAAATCCTGTAGCACACATCATCTCGCTGAGATAACTGCGTTTGAGATCACTCGTCTGCGTTTGATGCTAATATAGACTTGTAAATTTGTCTGTATTTTGCGGGGCTGTCATAGATAGTTGGGGTATTGATAATTGCCCTTTCAAGCCACATCTTGTCAAGCTCCTTCTTTTCTGTCAGTTTCTGGTAGAACCTTTTCCACTTATACATGGCTCTTTTTAAACGCACACTCTTACTTCCTCTTAAAAGATACTTGATATAGTCTTTCGCTAGACGAGTCAACTCCTCACCACTGATGATGTAAACATACTGCAATAATTGAACAAAAAGAACGTTAATATAAATGTCAAAAGACAATCTTTGTGAGCTATTCAACATATAAGAGGTAGAAAGAGGATTATCATTACCAGAAAGATAAAGCCAATGGTAGCTAAAACCACTTGCAGAGTTTCATCAATGATTCCTCCAATACCATCATCCTCAGATTCTCCATACCCATCCCCACCACGTCCACTGCCACCACGAGGTGGATTTTTCCCACTGCCTCCATCATAAAATTCTCCCTTTTCAATCTGCTGCCGTAACAGATCTTCTATTGACTGCCCCTTGAAACTTCCCGTGAGTTTCTCAAAAGGATTCCATCCAGAACCCTGGTATTCAAATAGATATTATGTACATATCAAGGAAAATAGAGCATAACCTACAAGTAATGTGAGAATTTTCCGGGCAAAGTATTCAAATGCACTTTTCTTCACAATGTTCATGACATTGTCTGAGGCACTATGTGTCCAATGTATAACACAGAAATCATTTTTGTGCCTATTGTAAAATGTTGTAATATATTCACATAAATAAAGAAATCAATAAACAATATACATAAAAGTTTACTCATGCAATTGCAGGAAAATAACTCATAAAGGGAAAACATGAATCTACTATTAAAGGCAAGCTTTAGCAGAATAAGTACATTTGCTGCAGCGATAAAGTTTCACTTCAACACACATACATAAGCTGGAAGCATTAAACTAGGAATCCATCAGGAATAAGGTAAAGGACTTCACGGGCAGCAGAAACGAAGTTTCATTAGATTAGAAGTTAAAAGCTTTGCTGCTTATCCAATAAGATCAGTTATCATCAGGTCCAAAATATTGCATGAACATTATTGGCAGCAACTTCCAAGCAAGGAGAAAGGCAGCTTGATTTTCAAAAGACAGCCAACTTAACACTCCCTCATAGTTGGGCCTGTTAAGGACTAGTTTTGATTGGCTTCGAGATAAATTCAAACAAAACAACCAAAATTGTCCCCAAAATACTCTTAACTGTTCTGAAATTCTTAAAAGAAGCAAACTGAACCAAACAGGAACATATTCACTTTTCATCATTTCAATTTTCCAAAAAACTTTCCAACTCCAGCTTTATATGTGTCTTTGTTGCATACTTATACATATTTATTGGTTTAGTTTCAGACTAGATTAAGATAATATTTGAAAAATGTTACAACCTTAAAAGCTTGACTTGAATATTTCTCTTTTCAGATGAGGATAGTTTTCTTAGGAGGTTTTTAATTGACCAGGTGACTAATGCCATTGCCAAGGGCATAAACTTAAGCAAAAAATGACAACCTCCCCTTGCACCTATATCTATTTTATTCACTAACTTAGGGCTGCTAATAGAAAGAAATACTCACAGAAACGTACATTGAGGCAATGTCAATTCTAGAAACATAATCTGAGTTAAGATAAAAATTTTTTTCATTATACAGAGAGTTGAATAAAAAAAAGTTTCAAAATATAAAGACAGTTGAAGATCCTGCATAATTGATAGTCACAAACTTACTGTACACTTAATGAATAAAAGAGAAACTTTTACTGATTCCTTTCACAATCATCAAACTGACAAAAAGAAAGACTAAGAAGAGAGGCTTCTTACCCCATTGTCTTTTTCAGACTTGTCTTTGCCACCAAGCAAGCAAACAGGTGAGAGTTGCTGGCATTTCATTACAGCTTCACGTTGCTGGTGTTTGGATACAAGTCCATTATGGTGGAAAATTACAGCATGAGCAGCAAGTTTCGAAGACTTAACATGATTTGGTAAGACACATAATGTACGAAGTTGCTTGCGCGATTGGGATGTATTTGGAACACAAAGACCAGGTCTGCAGGGACTTGCATGAATACAAGTCGCCATCTATCATCAATCTCAAATGTCAGTCACCCACGCATTAATCTTCCAGAACCCTACATTTTCATACTCCAAGCATCATTAAGCAACTTAACTGAGTTGAACATTAAATATATAAAGAATATTGAATAAACAGTAAAAATAAGAAAAATTGATAGATAAGCAGCCACATAGAAAATGAAATTACTATGAACTTTATAAAGGAAAGAACAGTTCTATTATTTCCCACCAAAAATTGCCTGACATATTTCTAAATTCCTAGTTCTATTGGCATGAGCTATACATTCATTGACAATTAAAATTAAAAAACCCTAAACTTTCAATATTTCAAATGATTTGCCTTAATAAATTACATAATTATAAAAAAATATGAACAAGAATCCACCAAAACAGACATAAACGCTAGCTAATATATAATCATTTTGAAAGAAACATAAGTTTCCTCTTCTTCTTTAAATAACATTATAGTTTTTCGACAATTTTCCAAAACGTCAACATTCTAAATTCGCCGAACGAGAGAGAGAGAGAGAGAGAGGAAGACATAGCAAAGATTGAAAAGCGGAAGGGAACGTATGCTCACCGGTGATTATGTACCGTCCAGTTCTCCGCCGGTTGTCGCTCCTGTATTTCCTAGAAGATAGAAGAGGAGGAAGAAAGAAAGAACGAACGACAGATGATCTGAAATAGGTGAATATAAAGTGTGAGTTGGGCTTGTATGTTATGCGACTTAATTGGGCTTCATTTGGGCCCAATTATTTCAAGTAGAAGGGTAAGTAAAAGGATATGGTTCTGTATCGGCCCACCAATTTAAACCGGATCCTTCTACTGATGTTCTTCTTTTCTTCCACTTCCTCTGAGAAAGCATAGAGACGGAGATTGGAACAGTATTATGGCTATGAATTTTGAGGAAAATTACGAAATTAACCGCACGGCCGATTTCATTCACAGTAGGAACTTCACCAGAGTCGCTCTACAGGTATAAGAGTTCATATGCGAGTATGTGTTTTATGTATTGTTTATATTTTTGTGTTCATGTAGCTGTAGAACCCCTGCAAAACCTCTCACAAGTTTGGACTTTCTGTTTGGCTGTAGAGAAAATGGAGAAAAATAAAGACACTTCTACAATTTACAAGTCTTTTCTGGTTTCTGTTTCTATGGGAAACAACATAATGATTAATGAAGTAGAACTTTAAGTTAATTGCGCTAAAAAGCTAGTGAACTCGGTTGAATATATTGGAGAAGATCTCAAATGAAATTTGATTTCTTCTTTTTCTATTTCATAGCTATTAGCAATACAAGTGGTTTCTTTCTTTCTTTTTTTTTTAAAAAAAAAAAATAATTGAAGAATTCTTCTTTCATTTTGTGCTATTTTGAGAGTTTGTGGCTAACTTAGTGTGCTGCAATCTCAAAGCTCGTGCAAAGGCTTATCAACTTGTGCTTTGATTCATTTTTAAGACACTTAGAGGGAAAGAGAAGAAAATGAAGGCTCGAATTATGTTTATTCATGAATTATTATACTAGCTTGTGGTTGCTACTTGGCTTGGAAGTCCTTTTAATTTTTTTATTTATCAAGCAGTGGATCACTTTAATAAGTTCTGAAATGGCTATACTTCTTTTCAATATATAGATTTTAAGGCTTACTTCTAATTGAATGGTATCTGCTTCATAGTTTCCAGATGAATTATTGAAGGATTCAGTCAGAGTGGTGAGTGCTCTGAGGGACAAACTTCAGTCCCTTAGAGCATCTGTTGCTGAACAAAATGGGGAAAACAAAGGGGCTCGCTTGTTTGTAATGGCTGACACAACATATGGCAGTTGCTGTGTTGATGAAGTTGGTGCTTCTCACATTGATGCTGATTGTGTCATACATTATGGACATACTTGTCTCAGCCCGTGAGTACTTAACATAGTGTTTGTGAATACATGGATGCTCATACAGTTGAAACTGTTATTGATACTTTTATGGCTGTTGTTCTAGTTCTTAACATATATACTTTACTTATATATGGTGACAAGTGCAATTGTCATTTTTGAAGGCTAAGTCATTGATTGTGCTCTTGTCACTTTAGTAATCTGTATATCAATGAAATTTGTTGGCTTTTTTATTTTTTATTATTTCTTTCAAAATTATGGATCACTGTTTGGTTCCTTTCAGAAAAGGAATGTATGTAATGATGTTTGAATGTAATTTCTTTTCATTTACAAACCTTAGAAGTACTAGGGTTTATAAGAAGTTTAGGTTGGAAGACTATCTGAGTTTATTAGATTGGCTTAAGATTGACATGTACCATATTTTTTGACTTACAATCATGGTCCCGTTCTATATATTGGAGATTATGAGATAATGTATTATTTTATCTTATGCATATTCCATGTTTGTTTTGAGGCCATTCTTTTTTTTTTTTTATTCCTTCGGCAGGACATCAACCCTTCCGGCATTCTTTGTTTTTGGAAATGCTTCCATTAGCATACACAGTTGTGCTCAGAGTTTGTCAGATTATGCCTCAACCAACAGCAAGCCGATAGTGGTATAATGCATAATTTTTTAACTTCTGCATCTTTACTTCTTGGTTGTGTTGATGTTGTGGTAATGGATGTCATGACAAACATGGGCATTTCAGTTGAGTATATTCGAATGATGAGTGTTTATGAGTTCTGCTTTTGCTATTAGCAGGATTTCTTGTTGAAGCATTGTGAAGAACATATAGACATGATGGTCGAGGCATACACTTGCCAATATATTCTTCCTTCTTCAAGAATGAGATAATTGTGGCTTGATTTGATATGTATGCCATCAATATATAGTTATGCTCTGCTAGCTATAGTTTTTGTAGTTCTACGAATGTTTTCCTATCCATTAAGGATTAAGTGAAGCTAGGATACTATTTTGTGGTAGAAAGAATTTACTTGTATTGAGTTAAATTTATTTGTTTATTTAATAGTAATGCGAATCTGATTCCTACTAGGACTCTAGTGTAATCTTGTTTTTATTTCTCTGGTATTCAGTTGACATGATAAAATGATTATTGGCATGAAATTTTGGTAGCTGTATTCATATTATTTTCCTTCTCCTTCAATGCGCTGCAACTTTCCAGTATTTTAATAAATTTAACCTTTCTAACCTAGGTTTTGGCAATATCAGTGATACAGTGATCTCTTTTGTTTTCTTCCTTCATATAGGTCCTTTATGGACTGGAATATGCACATGCAATCCCATATATTAAAGAAAAGTTCATGGCAGCAGCATCAATTGAATCTGGACCCAAGCATTCAGAATCCCTTTTTGCTGATGTGATGTGCTCGGTGATAAATCCCTTTGACAGTCACAAAAACTCTGATAGGCTCCCAAAACCGCTCGGCGACTACAATGCTGGTGATGACGTTGATGCAGCAGGTGGTTCTAAACATAGGATTGGAGGATTGATCTGGGAGCTACCTAATGGACGCAAGATGGATGACTATTTGCTTGTGTGGATTGGATCTGACAGTTCAGCATTTGCAAATGTTGTACTCACATTTAATGGCTGTGAGATAGGTACAAGTGTTGCAATATTTTTCTTGAAATCTGTTTCAAAGTTCTGTGTGGATATTTGCAAATGTCTTCTTAATTCATTTTCATGCATGTGTCCTTATCCAAGTTTGATTGGCAAAATTGTGGAGGTGGAGATATGTCTTGACTTTTTTAGGCCATTGCTTCTGTGCCTAGTTTTTGGCATAAGTGCTGTTCTTCAGTGTATTGTATTGACTTCACGATTGTTTTTAGAGTGGATAAGGATAGCCAAATTTTATCTGCTCCTTTTGTATCGCTCTACTATTTTGCTTTGCAACTTGACCTTTCATTTTTGTTTGCTCTCAACGTTCAGCTCGTCTAATTCCCCCCCTTTTTTTGGTGGTTGCTTACCCAAATATGGTTTTTAGAACCTTGAAATTGAAGTTCGGTTATTCCAATCCTGTACTTGATAGAGAATTCTATAATTGGAATACTTTGCCTGCAAATCAATTAGCCTTAGTTTGGCTTATACACACAATTAATTTTGAACATACAAAGAATCACAGTGACAACTATGTCACTTTTTCTTCCTCTCCTTAAACAATCCTCATTTTGATATGACGGTGCTTGTTTTAGTCAGATATGATGCAAAAGAGAATCGCTTGGTGACAGATTTATCTCAACAGAGAAGGATTCTTAAGCGTAGGTATTACTTTACACAATAAGCAATACTCGCCTTTAATCTCTGTCTCTCACTCAAAACATACATCTGTTTTCACTCTGGCATCAAGAGTTCTGGACATATTCTCCTATTTTTTAGGTAGGCTCTCCATTAATGCTGTGTAACTTTTGCTTCTCTGTTTTCATGCAGATATTACCTGGTGGAAAAGGCGAAAGATGCTAACATTGTTGGAATTTTGGTGGGAACACTTGGTGTTGGTATGTTCTATTTTGTTTGATGATATATTTTTATACTGTTGGTGTGATTTCATATCATATATCTATTTTTCTTTACTGAGAATATCGGACTATGTTCTAGAACTTTTATTGGTGTTTAGTATTAATATTTTTTAGTTACTTGAGAGAGTGCATTGTGAATAACTACTTTTTATTAATTGTTTTTTTAGGAAGCATGACTACTTCTGTAGATAATAATTTTCTATATACGAGCACGTCTAATCTATTACATTGACAGGATTACTAAACATTCATTATTTCTAATGTTCTTTATAAGTTCTATGACAGTTTAGCTGTTTGGGATTTGTGTGTTATTATCCATATGCATATGCATCATTTAGTTACTGGCAATGCAAAATCATATTGTTCTATCATTGATCAGAGGTTTCTCTATGAAAAATTCAAATTGGAGTTTGAAGAAGGTAGGCATGGCCGGTTCATTTAAGCGCTCCGGTTTATGGAACCGGGGACTCAAAATTTTTAAGATATTGAACCTGAATCGACCCTTAAACCACTGGTTCGGTTCCAGCTGATTTCGGTGCGGTTCCGGTGAACCGACAGTTCCAATCACGGTTTCCGGCATATATATATTAAAAAAATCGGTTCTAATGTTACATCTTTTTTTCGAAAAAATTAATGAGTTTAAAAAATATTGGTAAATTTTACTTAAATAAATTTTAGAATGTCCACACTCAGAAGAATAAAATTAATTAATTTTACAAAATAATCAAATATATTATTACTTTATTTTTTTCTAAATGTTATTAATTAAATAAATCATTAGAAAATTTTAAAAAGTGCTTCAAACAATGTAATTTTGAACTAAGTAAACAATTTAAAAGGAAAAAAAAGGGTTAAAAACAATATAATTTTAGACTAAATATTTCACTTTTTTTTTACCATTTTACTTTTTAAGATTTTTTAACTTTTCAAGTAAAGTGTATTTTAAAAAAAAAAAAAATCTTAAAGTAAGGTGTATCGTGTGTTAAAATATTATTTACACTTTTAGAGATGTATAGAATAGACAAAGTGATTATAATTTTAAAAATAAAATAAAAAATTTATGGTTCGAATCAGATCGGAACTGCCTGTTAACTGCCGGTTCCGGACTGGTTCAGGTTCAGATTTTAACCCTCACATGAATCTTAACTGGGCCTTAAACCGCCGGTTCTGGTTCAAAATTTTGAACCGACTGTTCCGGTCTGATTCCAATTCATCTACAGTACGGTTTGGTTCCGGTTTGATTCTGGTTTAAAATGAACCAGTGGCCATGCCTAGAAGAAGGGGAAGGAGAAGTCTTTGACTCGCAACACAGAGGGTATTTTTTATCCAGTAACTTGTTGATAATTGTTCGTCTAACTCTGTCCATTTTGATACAGCTGGTTACCTTGATATGATTCATCAGATGAAAGACATAATCACTAATGCTGGGAAAAAGACTTACACTCTTGTTATGGGAAGACCAAACCCTGCAAAACTTGCCAACTTTCCTGAGGTTAGGCTCAATTCATTGTGCGGTGATAATTTGTTTTCTCCCAATTAGAGAACTCATTATTTTGAATTTATATTACAACTATATCTATTTGTGACAGTGTGATGTTTTCATCTATGTTTCCTGCGCCCAAACTGCTCTCTTGGATAGTAAAGAATTCTTAGCTCCGGTTATTACTCCATTTGAAGCCATGGTGGCTTTCAACAGGTTTGCATATATTTTTGCTGTTTTGTCTGAAAATATTGAACTCCAAAAACCCAACCTTAGGCTGATTCAACATTTTATTTGTGAAGCCCTGTTTTGTAATTGTTTTCCCAATGATCACTTATGCCTCCTCTTTCCATACCATCCTTCCTTGATGAGTTGAGAAGATCTTATACAGTACAGACCAATACGTGTGACATAGAACCATCCAGTTAGCAGAGGAATTCCTAACAAGTCCATTGATACATGGTAGACCCACCACACTGTAAGTATTAGCGGTACACACCTGACTCCCTTATCTTCCTCCAAACAAAGGAAAAAGAAACATTGTAAGAATATAAGACAGAATAGGATGCAAAGTATCAAACATTTACGGGGGTTTTGCTTCTAAAATCTTGCAAACATTAACTCCAGTTATTCCCTCTTACCAAACATTTATTGTCAGAACCCAAGCTAATCTATGATGGGGATTCTCACTGATTGGCGTAACGTGAGCTTTATTGTTTAAGAAAGCTGAAACTGAGAAGAAAGTAAATTGAGGGGCTTGTTTCATGAGTCCCAATTAGAAGAGATGGGATGTTTCTGAAAGTTGTGTTCAAGATGTAATTAGTGATATTTAGAGTTTTGGTGGTTCTTTCATCATTGCTGATTGAATGCTTAAAGTTTGAAATTTTTTCCTGCAGGCAAAGCCTATGGACAGGAGAATATGTGATGGAGTTTCGGGATTTGATTAATTCATCTCCAGTGGAAGCAAGAAACAATTCGGAAGAAGCAAGGTTTTCTTTCATGCAAGGCAGATACGTAGAAGATTTTGATTTGCAAGGTACTTTTCATTTTTCATTTATCTGCTTGTGCTGGATTTGCTGGAATTATTTGGGTGAAATTGGAGGTGCCTTTGAATTTTTGGTTGTGGAAGTTGATGGTGCATGTTTTTCCCTGTTTTTTTAAATATTTTTATTAATAGGTAAAATGAATGAACTAGCTGATCAACATCGTTCATCGATCAATACATAACTTGGCAGAGATAAAAATCCAATCATATCTTGTCTGGAAATTATTTGATAAAGTATTGTGGTTCATATAAAAATTACGTTTAATTTGTGGGAAATCTGAAAGAGACACAGAAACGTCTTGCCTTTTATAAAGGTGTTTTTTTTTTTTTTTTTTTTTTTTTAATTTATTTATTCTGTCATTCCACGTCTTGTCCGTCTATTAAAAATTCTACGTTTACAAGGTTTTGTTTTGAAACCTGTTAACTGCTGTGTCATCACTGAACTTATTTTTTAAGTCTATTGATAACTTGTATAAATTACATATGATATTTGATTATACTTGGACAAATTGGAATTATTGGCCAAGCAGAGAACATTGAAGAAGATAATGGAGCCCTTGCTTTAGCAAATGCTGCAGACAAGGCCCTTCAATTGCACGATAGAAATTCTACCTCGCTTGCGAAGAGAACAGTTAAGTCTGGAGCTGAGCACTTCATTAATCGATCTTTTCAAGGTCTTGATATTCACAGTGACAATTCAATGCCGGAGCCGTATTTGATTGGTAGGACTGGTAAAGCTTCAGGTTATGAACATGAGAAAACCAAGCTCGATAACCTGTGATCGACTGTAAGAAAACACAGAGAGATGGATAAGAACATAGCTACTGGGATGTCATGTCAAGATGGCAAAGCTTTGGCAGAAGAGAGAAATTTTCCAGATAAAATTCTGGTTTTCTTCTGTTTTTTTCCCTTAAATTACTAAATATTGGAGTTAAAGCTACAATATTTAAATGCCTCCAGAATTAGACTATTATTCTTTTTTTTGTATTTTTGGAAAGATGATGGGAGCTAATTATCTAATCAAGAAATTAGATAAATGGTCTATTAAGTTATTCATTGATTAATCAATTAGAGTGTCGTATTAATAAGAAAGTTACAATAGCATCACTATCACACATAATTACACTACTCGAAGTCCATAGCTTTTGAGTTCGAGCTTTAGATACGGAGTCTCTTTAGATGGGAATAAACATTTGGTTAATCAAACTGTATTGGCTCAGTTTTGGTTTATTTGAATATATTTTTTATGGTGTTCAAATCTAAAACTAAATTGTATAATAATCAATTTAAAGTCAATTAAATTTGTTTAGATTGGTTTTCGGTTATTCTAAATTAAATTGGTTATTTTAGGTTTAAAATAAATTCGGTTAGTTATATGATAATCAAATCAAAAATTGAAAATAAACTGGTTTTAAATAGCAAAATAATTGGGGACTGAATTTTGAAAATAACAATTTAAATTCAATTGAATTGAGTCAGTTTGATTTGATTGTCGGTTAGATCATCCTCATCTTTGAAAATCTGTTTGGCAGGAATCTATGTTAGTCAGTATCAATATTGGTTGATATTGTTAATTAAGTGTGAGCAACTTACTCCGTAAATATCCTAAAAAATACTACTCATAATGCTTCGTATCTAATAGAAGTGACATCAAACTAGCATTGCCAGCAACTGCCAATATAATTAATCATATGACAGTTACACATCGAACAAAGCATACCTTGAATGCTATACCTAAACCATACTTAATTAGGTGAGAATCATGATTTCACCACTGTTCTTATTTTCAAATTTAAAATAATAATAATAATTAATAAATCTTATTCTATTCTCTATAAATTTAAATAAAGAAAAAAAATAATTCCTCCTCGACATTTATATAATCTGCAATAAGTACCCAATTCCACTGGTCCTCAACCAAGAATCTCTCTGTCTCTGTTACTACTCTTACACTTACATTACCCACTATAATCTATATATATATATACATATAATCTTTACTATAAATATCTTATCCACTCTTCACCTTCTTTTCCCATCAAGAACATTTTCACTCCCTTTTCTTTCTTGATTGAAAAAGAAAAAACAATGGCTTTCCTTAACTTGAGAAAAAATCAGCTACCAATAATTTTAATCATTGCTTTGGCTATGCAGGCCAAGTGGGTAGTTGCTCAAAATTGTGGTTGCGGTGCAAGTTTATGTTGCAGCCAATATGGGTATTGTGGCACCGGAGACCCTTACTGCGGCCAAGGGTGCCAACAAGGCCCTTGCCATAGTGGCGGAAGTAACAATGGTGGTGGTTCTGGGGGTAGCAACGGTGGTGGAGTTGGTGTTTCAGTGGCGGATCTCGTTACTAGTGATTTCTTTAATCGGATAACCAGTCGTGATAGTGGAACCTGTGCTGGCAAGAACTTCTATAGCAGAGATGCATTTATTAGTGCTCTTAATTCATTTCCTCAGTTTGGTAAGATTGGAGCAAGTGTTGATGATTCCAAGCGTGAGATTGCTGCTTTTTTTGCTCATGTTACCCATGAAACTGGACGTAAGATTTCTCCCTCATGCTACCCATCAAACATGTATAATACATTAATTAACAAAACGAAACATTTCGGTTTTGCAGATTTCTGCTATATAGAAGAGATAGATGGTGCATCAAAAGACTACTGTGATGAATCAAACAAGCAATATCCATGTGCTCAAGGTAAGAAATATTACGGTCGTGGACCTATTCAACTAACATGGAACTTCAACTATGGTGCAGCTGGCCAAAGTCTTAACTTTGACGGATTAAACTCGCCGGAGATGGTTGCAAATGATCCGATCATGTCGTTTAGGACGGCTCTTTGGTTTTGGATGAACAATGTTCGACCTGTTCTAAGCCAAGGTTTCGGAGCAACGATTAGAGCTATCAATGGTGCAATTGAATGTAATGGAGGAAACCCTAGTTCTGTTCAAGCTCGAGTTGGATATTACAATGATTATTGTAACCAATTTGGTGTCACTCCAGGTGGTAACCTTATTTGTTAGGTTCTGGTTCTTATTTCATTTATGAGACAATTGAATAAAATGTTTCCTCTTGCAATTTTTTTTTTTTTTTTTTAACCTCGTTGGAGTTCAATATATAATAGAGAAAATAGTATTGTGTTCTATTATTATTATTTTGGTATATGATCGAGTGATAAGTTTAAATAAAAAAAAATTCTTCAAAAAACAAAAAATAATTTTCATTGGTGATTTCTAGAACATTTTGTATTTGTAGCGAGTTTAAAATTCAACATGAGCGTTGAGTAAAAAATATGCATTTACACATTTCCAAGCACATCAATTTAAGATTTAGCCCCCATTAAAAAAAATATATTTCAGTAATTTTGAAATTATGAATAAATAATTCCAAGATGATTGATTATTCAAAGGTTGTAAAATCTTAGCAGCCAGCAATGATGAGATATGGCAATTGTAAATTGGTAAAACTTAGTGCCTCTCCCAAATTAGCGGCGGGAGTATGCAGAAGAAGTTCTCCATCCACTATTGACTCTAACTTTCCACAAGCAATTTTGGCAAATATAATTTTTTTTTTTTAACAATTATCGGGTTCTAGGTCTTATAATTAGTGATCACATAATCCATTTTGAGGTTTAATCATAGTTAAGTGTGTTTAACGAAAATCGAATCTAAAAATTCTTTCCATATGTCCAATTTATATTGTCAACTGAGTTACAATTCAGTAAATATAATTTTTTTTTAAAAAATTAGAAAATACTTTAAAAATCACTAAATGGTATATTCTCATGAATATTATATTTAAAAACCCTCATATCTAAAAGAATTTCCAAACTAAAATCAATTTTTAGCACATTAAAAAAAAATTCACATTGCAAAAAACTATTGAGAAGTATTATCCCGACTGACATAACATAAATGAAATTAATACTTTTATTTGCAATTTTAGTCATTGGACATTTTTGCCTAAGATGAATATTTTTAATAAATTAATATTAATAAATGAGTAAAATATATATAGATTACTTTTATATGTATATTAGATAGACGAGCACAATTTTAAAAGTTTTTTTATCAATTATTTTTTATGGTATAAAATTAAATAAAATAAATATTATCTATTTCAATTGATTTTTTAATTTTCATTTCTTATAAAAAATATAAAAAGCGAGAGATCTCAAATTCAAATCATTTTTATTATAAATTTTTTTATTAATTTAGTAAATATTATTTAAAAAAACTACCCATAGCCTATATCGTTCTCCTTATTCATGAGATTTCCTCGGTATAAAAATAAAATTTAGATTTGACTATTCTTTAGAATTATAAAATTTGTCAAAAATTACGAAATTTATGTAAATAGCATACTCTACTTTTCTATTTCATATGCCTAACTGCAAGGGAGCCCCTAATATTACTGCCCATTTACGTGTTTGGTGTTACTTTCATATTTAAATTTTTTTTAAATAAAAATTTATTTTTTAGAAATTGAGTTAAGACACAAGTAATAAATTACTTTTTGTGGTTTATCTTTGTTTGGACAATTTATTTTTTATTTGAAGACATTAAATAATAATAAAATAACTAATTTTAAATAACAATCTTCCTTTCAAATTTAAGAAATAATGAAATATAATATTCCCTCCTTCTAACAAAAATAAGTAATTTAATAAAAATATAATAGATAATTTAAAAATTAATTATAAATGTTTTATCCTACGGCTCTTTTGGGTTTAATTAATTATAATTAATTAGTTCTATTTAAATGAATCCCATGCTAACAAATTGCAACATAATTAGCAGTAATTGATGTAATTAATTAGTCAAAGTTGATATAATTTCTGAAAGGACTAAAGAATTAAATTCTATGAACAATATATCAATAAGTCAAGTAGTTCAGCCAGAAATACGTAGCCTACACGCACCTATTAATTAATTTCTTAATCTCATAATTAAGCATGTATATTAAACTTGATTTTCTATCCTAATCCTTATACTTAAGTTTGGCCCCACGTCAACAGGAAATTTAAGGCTGCATTTATTAAAATTAAAAAAATTAAGACTTACATGTTGTGCCTCAGTTGGCAACGCAAATTTAACATGTGAAAAGAGTTTTCGGATTCAATCACCACTAAACACACTTATACCATTAAACTCCGAGCTGGGTTAAGCGGCTCCAATAATAGGATCCACGTACTGGTTGAGATGTCTAATAAAATACTAAAAAAATAACTAATAATTATTAAAATAATTAATTTTACTAATTATTACAGGATGATAATAATAATAATAATAATAATAATATTATTATTATTATTATTATTATTATTATTATTATAAAGTGTTAAACTTGATACCTTTCATTTTCTGAATATAATGCTACCAGTTAAAAGTCATCATAAATACCTAACTTTATCACTATAAATAGCTCACTCTACCTCCACCTTCTATAACAACAGCAACAAGAACAAAAAACTTCAGTCCCTAAACCTGTTACTCTTCAATCCAAAAATGGCTGTGCTTGGAAAAACTGTGGTAGGCATCATTCTGTCCATTGTTATGATCGCAAACGTTTCAGTGTTTGCTCAAAATGTGGGAGATATTGTTACTCCTGATTTCTTTAATGCGATAATCAATCAAGCTGGTGCTGACTGTCCTGGCAAGAATTTCTATACCAGAGATGCATTTCTTAATGCTCTCAGTTCTTTTCCTGATTTTGGTAAGCTTGGAGGTGATGATTCCAAGCGTGAGATTGCTGCTTTTTTCGCTCATGTTACTCATGAGACTGGACGTAAGATCTCCTTCTTTCTTGTTCTTCTTTATATTTTTTTTATTTAGATTTTCCTACAAATTTATAGTAACCAAATATCGGAATCTTAAATTTTGCAGATTTCTGCTACATAGAGGAGATAAACGGTGCTTCTCAAGACTACTGCGACGAATCAAACACACAATATCCATGTGCCCCAGGAAAGAATTACTTCGGCCGCGGACCAATTCAACTAACCTGGAATTACAACTACGGTGCAGCCGGTCAAAGCCTTAACATTGATTTGTTAAACTCTCCTGAAACTGT
Source organism: Jatropha podagrica (assembly GCA_947857235.1). Taxonomy (NCBI): domain Eukaryota; kingdom Viridiplantae; phylum Streptophyta; class Magnoliopsida; order Malpighiales; family Euphorbiaceae; genus Jatropha; species Jatropha podagrica. The sequence goes on along the minus strand of CANUEP010036319.1, from coordinate 6,303 downwards.
TGCAAATGATCCTGTTGTGTCGTTTAAGACAGCTCTCTGGTTTTGGATGACCAATGTTCGCCCTGTCGTAACCCAAGGTTTCGGAGCCACCATTAAAGCCATTAATGGTGCAATTGAATGTAACGGTGGAAATCCTCAAACAGTTCAGGCTCGGATTGGGTATTACACTGATTATTGCAACAAGATTGGAGTTGCACCTGGTGATAATCTTAGTTGCTAATTAAAATTTAGAAATAGGGTTGCTAAATAAGTAATGTACTCCTGTAATTCATAATCCTTGTTTGAGTTGCAGAAATAATTAGAAGCTACTTCATCTTAGAGATTATGTAATCTAGCTTCAATGAAATAAAATAATCTTCAATCTTATAATTAGCTTATTTTTTATATTTAAAAGATTTAATGAATCGAAATCGCACTGACAATAATTTTTATACTCAAACTCGAGATTTTTCACTTCTCATATCTATTGCAAGATGTAAGAAAAATAATCAAATCATAACTGCATATATCTTATGTTTAAATTCTCTCAATTATAAAAGTTTTTATTAATTTGACGAATTAAGCGGAAAGTCACGATAGCTTAAATAGTTTTATAGATTTGCATATTTAAAAGAAAATTTTGGAAAACAGAAAATATAGCAAAAAGAAAGACCTACTGAATGAGCATTCGTTAAAAGAATTTGGAATGTTCTGTCGTTCTTAAAAAATATAGGAAAAGGACCGGACAGGAATTAAATTATCTTATGGAGCTGCCACATGTTCAATTCTCGTGGGGAAAAAAGATAAGAAGAGAAAATTTTGGCAAACGGTCATTTGCTAGACTTTTCCAATATAAACAAACTTTTCCTTTTACTTGGTCGACTTGTCGCGTTACATATTTAGATAGAAAATTCTTCAATTGGACTGATCGGATGTCTCTAGAACATTAATTTAAAAAATAATTTAAATTAGATATAGTCTGATTAATAGAAAAATAATTTAAATAATAATTAAATTATAGAAAAATAAAGAGAAAATTTCAAAAATTGCATCGGACTAGAATTAAATCATGTACGCATCGAATCAGCTTACTAAGAGGTGAAGTGCTTCCAACAAATATTTGATTCATACATGAAGATCGAACATCGACCTTACTTAAGAGAGAAGAATGTCAAACCAATCATTTCAATACTCGTCGATTCTATAAAAACGTTTTTAATAATTAATTGGAATATTTGGAAACTCATTTAGTTTCATATAATAGCATTGATGATAAGTATCCTTATATCCGATATTTGGATGATTCGGACATACATTAGACTTTTCAATTCTTTGATGAAGAGTCATTTTCGTTTGGACACTTAATCAAACCAAACCTTTCCAAGTCCATAAAGACTATAAAACTACCTATAAACAAAGACAATGTATGAAGACTCCCCAGTCTACACGTCAAATGGAACGCGTTTTCGTTTTGAACAACACCACTTGCATTAAGCAGCCCTTCTTCCCTCTATTCCTCCTATACATATCAAAGTGGAGAAAAATTTTATATAGATCGAATCTATAGCTCCACTCATGAACCAAACTAACGAGAATAAAGTTTCTTATTGAAACAATAGTGTTTTTTACTATACACTGGAAAAAAAAAAAATTTAGAACACTTTTTAAAAAATTCTTACTGTTATTGATTTGATCGTGAACATGATCATAGATCTGATATAGACAAGTAATTTTCTCTACGTGGTAAGATATAATTGAGTTATGGACAAGTTAGGGTTGAAGTTTGAAAATAATTTTTAATAAAGAATTAAATAATTTTATAATATAAAAGTTTCAACTTTTATATTAATATTTAAAAATATAAATCTCAAATTTTCAATTACCAAAATTAACAGGATTACGCAACCACTGGGCTAAGGTCAAGGGTAGGCTTTCAACTTTTGTAACTCTCTAAATAACCACTTCATATATCTTATTGGCATGCAATCTGTCGCTCAGTTTTCTCTTAGTCTCTATCTAAACTAATCTCTCTCAAAATGTTACTCCACCAAAATATGAGAAACCCATTGTTCATGACCATCACCTTCACAGTAATTCTTGGGATAGCCCTACTGCCCAGAAACGCAGTAGGTCAAAATTGTGGGTGTAAACCAGATGAATGTTGTAGCGAATTTGGGTATTGTGGAAAGGATAAAGAGTACTGTGGCCCTGGATGCCAATCGGGCCCGTGTTCCCCAACCCCTAGCAGTGGTGTTTCTGTTCCTGATATTGTCACTCAAGATTTCTTTAATGCTATAATTAATCAAGCTCCTGCAAGTTGTCCTGGCAAGAACTTCTATTCAAGAAATGCATTTCTTGAAGCTCTTAAATCATATTCTGGTTTTGGACAAGTTGGTTCTAGTGATGATTCTAAACGTGAGATTGCAGCTTTTTTCGCACATGCCACCCATGAGACTGGATGTAAGTTTCTTCGTTTTTCTATTTCTGCTTTGAATTCTGCCTATGATCCATGGAACTCCTATCCATGAGTGTTTCTGCGTTTCGGAAACGTTTCTCCATATCAGTTTCCCCCCTGTAAAATACCGTTTTCATGTAAAATTATATTTTATCGTTTACTCATTACCTGTTTCTTGGTTTCTGTTTCCGCGCAACATATTATTCTGCATATGCATATATTTCAAACAACTCAAATATAATGGTTTTGCGTTCAGTATATATATGAAATAAACTGAAAGGGTTTTGCGTTTGGCTTTCTTTTTTTCAGATTTTTGCAATACAGAGGAGCAAAATGTCCCTGCTGATAAGAACTACTGTGATACTTCCCCTCAATACAAAGACTATCCATGTGCTCCAGGCAAGCGATACTTCGGGCGAGGTCCTCTGCAACTAACGTGGAACTACAATTATGGAGCTGCTGGGAAGAAAAACAACTTTGATGGGTTACAATCCCCTGAAATTGTGGCCAGAGATCCTATTCTTGCATTTAGGACTGCCTTGTGGTATTGGATGACCAGTGTCAGGCCGTTTGTGACTCAGGGATTTGGAGCTACAATTAAAGCCATTAATGGTGATGTTGAATGTGGTGGAAAAGAAGCTGATAAAGTTCGAGCTAGAATTGATTTGTACACCAAGTATTGTAGCCAAATTGGTGTTTCTCCTGGAGGAAATCTCCAATGCTAATTGGGTTTCCAGAGATATTTCTCTTGTGAAATTAAATAATTGATGTAACCTCTAATTCATAAGAGGTTAAAATAGTTGAGTGAGATTAGATTCTCCCCTTATAAAAATAAATAAATAAATAAACTGTTATGATTTTTTTCTATATGACTTTTTTCTTAATGGGTTTGTGGAGAGAGAGATGAATCATACAAATCATTACAATCCGGTGTCTGAAATCTACTGATTCGACTAATCTAAATTTAAGTTAAAAAAACCTATAAAGAGTCAAAATGTTCCATTCCGATTGTTTAAAGAAACTCCATGCCAAGATTAAAATGAAGCAAATACTCGCCGAAAACCCTCTACTCTTTATTAGGCGGATCCAATATATGCAAAAGTTAATTGTAAGTCTGTGACTTGAGATGGTAAAAATGGGGGGAAAAAAAAAACTTAGCAACTCATGTATTAGTTAATGGAAAAATTTTCCTAGACTGAATTTATGACTCTATTTATAAACTAAATAAATAAAATAAAATTTTTTTAAAAAGTGTTTCAATTTTTTTAAGTGTATGATAACCTTTGTAATTGATCTATTATACATTTAAATTTATAAATTTTGAGAATATCATATTTTTTTATACTGAAATCCATAGTTTTTAGGATATTTAATTTTTATATGTAAAATATTGATTTGATATGGGATTAGCATGACTTTTGTAATAATAATTTTTATAAATTTTAACTTTTTAATGAATATTTAATTGATCTAAAATTTGTAAGGTAAAGTATTCAATAGAATAATTTTAAATATTGAAGTATTTAATAGATGTAATTTTATAAATTTAAGTGTTTGATGGATCAAAATAAAAGTTATAAGTGCCATAAAATTAACGTTGCAAAATTTAAGAGTGGATTTATGTATTCTGCCCATGTTCTATAGCATACACCTATAAATTATATGATGAGGGCAAATGCATATTTTGGATTCTGTAAGGTATCTCTATTTATTTTTTTATATTTAATAAGTACCTATCCAAGGCAAATAAAGTATGTGCAACTCAAATTCTCTCACCTAGCGAAAATGTAATGACATGTCAGAAAAAGAGACACATCATACGCCACATTAGATTAGATGGTCTAAATATGTGTTTGGTCAAAAATATTCACATGGGCATTGTCCCTCCCTTTTTCTCTCTCTATTAATCACTACTCAAGAAGTAAAGAAACTGTTACTTTCCTACTGTTCCTCCACCGCCATAGCCATTATCGTCGTCGCTGCCATCTTCTCCTCCCTAGGGGTGCGCAAACTTTGAAAGAAATTGAAAATCGAACCGAACTAAATTTTTTTCGGTTTTGGTTCAATTATTTGGTCTTTGGATCAATTATTTCGAAATATTTATTTTCTAAGTAAAATCGAACCAATGCCTACCAAATCAAACCAAGCCAAACAATTTGTTTAGTTTTCAAAATTATTTTAGTTTGGTTTGGTTTCAAAGAAATCCATTTTCGATTTTTGATTTTTGCATTTTAGTTTGGTTCAGAACCAAACCACCCATTTGCACACTCTTACTCTCTCCTCTTCCATCTTCCTTATCTACTTCAGAAACCCATCAAATTGGAAAAAGGAAAAAACAAACCTTCTTTTGTTTTCTAAAAGTATTTTGATTACTTTAATTACCTTTAAAGTATAAAATCAAAGAAGAGCAAACTTGATATACTAGAAAGATAAAGCTAAACCATAAAATAAAAAAATGGATGGTTGTTATTCAAGATTAGAAAGAGAAAGAATGGTTTCAAGGTGCAAAGCAAGAAAGAAGTACACATATTTTACCATCACTGTCACTTTTATCTCCCACACCTCCACTTCCTCCTCCACCAATGAGTCAGCTTCTTCACTACCCCCTCCCCCTCCACCACCTTAGTCATTGAGCTAGAACTTCCAAGATCCTTTTCTACCACTATCTCCATCAATATTACAGTCAATTACTAAGGAGGAATGGAAAGACGTGACAAAAACAAATTTTCACTATCTTCACATTTGGTTAGATACTCACACACCACTTTCAATGTAGCAAGACACCTATTAGATATAAAAATAAATAAATAGAGGTACTTTATAGGATTTCGCAAAATATAAGGGATCACAAATTTTCTTTTTTTTTTTTTTTTTAAAAAAAAAAGTAATGGCTTATGTGATGATGTGGTAGGGTCAAATAGAGAACATGATATTAATAATATGGATTGATTATTGTCGGACATATTAATATGAATTGGTCAATTTAATTATTAAACTACATACAATAGGACTAGACCAGATTGATTATTTATTTGGTGATTTTTTGTGAAGAAATTAGCATAAGTTGATAAAATATTATTGGTTTGTTTTATTAGTAGATCTATCAACAGAGTCTATGCAAGTCAATTTCCGACATCTTTTATTATTTTTAATTTGAAAAATGGTTGCGGTTTCCTAGTTTAGAGATAATTTTCAAAGTTAAACAAATAAATATATAACTAAATTTTGAATATTTTTAATTTGGTATTATAAAATTTCTTCCAATAAGTTAAGGGAAAAGTACACAAACATAGAAAAAAAAATTAAAATGAATAAAAAATTATTTAGTTCTAAATGTTCTTATAGTTTATAAGACCAAATCAAACCCCTTATTAAAACAAAATAATTAAACAATTATCCAAAATTATTAGTTAATTAACCTAATATATGTCTTGACATAGTTTGTTCTCTCCCAATCTGTACATTTTTGCAAGACTAGGATAGGACAAAGTCATATAATTTGACTTTACCAAATGCAAACCTTATGCTTTTCATCAATGCATCTGCGTATATTATATAATCCGCTTTGCTAAATGTCACATGTTACGTCTGGTGCAATGTGTGTATCTTTATATTACATTTCTAGCATGACAACCGTAATATCAAAATTGTTGAAAAGTTTTAAAAGACACCACAGTCATTTTATCCCATTTGCATGATAACAATGTCTGGCAGAAATTGTAAGAAAAATGTTTTCGGATGTATCATATGCATTGATGGAAAATGTGAAGTGTGTACCTCTTGATATAATGTAGCGGCTCTGCTTTATCTAGAAACACCAAAAAAAAAAAAAAAAAAAAAAAAAAAAAAAAAAAAAAAAAAATTTAAAA
>CANUEP010036260.1:0-20377 GCA_947857235.1 Jatropha podagrica | reverse complement strand
TCTTTTTCTCTTTGCAATTACTGCAACCAATTTTTTCACTTTCCTTTTCTTTTGCATTTTTAAATATTACATTAATCTAAATAATCACACCCCACCCCCCCACCCCCCACAACCCCCCCCCCCCCCCCCCCAACTCCTCCTTTTTCCATGCTGTTTCTTCTTGTTAAGCCTGGCAGCCAAAACAACAACTAAGCCTTAGTCCTAAACTAGTTAAGGAGCTGTGTGACCTTTTGTTTCCAATATCTACTCTGGTCAATATAATGCAAAGCAAAATTTAGTCGGAAAAACATTTGAAATATTTTTTGTATAAAAGATTTTTAAAGGAAATTTTTAAAATGATTTGATACATTAATAAATAGATCAAACAGAATAAGCAACAGCAACTAACTAGGGTTTACTACATGAATCTTTTTTATCTAGTATGTATTGTTCATAGCTACATCCTCACTAATATCCAAAGACTGTAAATCTTTTGCAACCACTTCCAAGATTCTAGCAAACAACAAATGAAGTTGTCCTCAATCAAATGATGGTTAATGGTTCCTAATTGGACATACATTTACTGTTTAAAAAAGCCTTGTTCTTCCATTCAACTTAAATCTTTTATAACCAACCTACTCCGTTTTTAAAATAAAAATTTCAATTTTTACATGTCTACTAAATCCATTTATCGGACCAATGGGAGAAGAAATGGGATTAAAAATACACCTTTAATTTAAAATGCTAGTAGCTCTGCCCCATTAGACAAGCAACATTTTGACATCCAGTGCCTTAAGAAATACGTATGGGAAATCCAGTAACTAAAGGTGTTTTTTCAATTTTCAGACTACAGTGTTCAGCTATTCTATAAGTTCCAGGAATTTAAATCTGGACAAAAGTCCAAAAGCCATTCAGTGAAAATGATGAATGTGTCTAGCGCATAATAAGACTCAAAGGAGGCAATGATATAAGGAGAATTAGGTTTAAGTTCATGAATGAACAATGGAGCTTTTAGATGTATTCTCTTGAAAAAGACCCTAGAACTTAAGCATTTTGAGGCCACAATAAGTCCTCCTGCTGAACTCCTTTTCATAAGTTGAAACCTCATGCACTAAGTACCATAGCAGCAAAAAAAGCATGGAAATATATATTATGTAACTGGACACTCTTTTGGTGAAGGAATATGACAAAAATGACAGTCATGCATGAAAGAGGAGAACACTGACCTGCCTAACAATGAATGGCTCCTCAGCAAGACTCAATGGCTCAGTTAATATAGTCAAAAAGCCATTTCGGTTCCCATAAACAACATCAGTAAAGGGTCGATCACCCACCTGTCACAAGCACAATTTCACTATCAATCTAAAATGAATAGAAAAAACAAGTAAAGCACTTAAAAGTTTGTGATATATACCATTATAAGTTGCGATGATTTACAGCCAAAATGCTTTTCTATTTCTTCAGCTGTTCCAGCTGGTTTCTTCACCTCTATAGCATCATTAACAGAAGCCATATTACTATTATTTAGATTAGGCACAACACCAAGGGCATGTTTGATTCACCCTAGAAATGGAATCGGAGTGGAAATAGATGTCCAAATTCAAAGAATTCTATTCCAATATTTTTTAAATAACCAATTGAGTTTGTCGGTTATTATAGTTAAAATAGATATCATTTCAATATAAATTCAAGTTATTCAGATTAAAAATATCAAAAAAAAAAAAGAAAAAAAGAAAAATGATTCCTTGTGAATGAAACCCACCCAAAAAAGGAATCATATTCCAAGACTTAAATTCCATTCCCAATCCCAGAGCGAACCAAACACGAATCAAGGATATTAAAATTTAGAATTGATGTGTTTTCCAAGCAAATTATACATAAATTAGTCAGCCAGAATCTCAAGCAGCCAAACATCAAGGTTTTCAATGTTAATAATGAATTAAACTATGAAGCATTGAAGTATAAAGCTTGGCTACAAGATTAGAGCTTAAATTGGCAACCAAAAGCTTACTATGCCTTATGACTTTGATCCCAATAGCCTTCTCAAGTGCTCTGGCTTTCGAACCATCATGATCATACTCATATAGGCCTAACTCATTAAACCAATAACGTAAAATACAATAAATTATCAGTAAACAGCATCAACAGAGATGATAACGAGAAAATATTACAAAAAGACAAAGCAAAAATTACCAGCTGAGTTACTAAAAACAGCAAGATCATTGCCAAAGACCGATTTACACTGCTCTATCGAAGAAACAAGAGGACCCCATAATGTCAGAGAGTAAGGCACTGTTATTGTATTATCCTTATCAAATACAACACCCTTAAAGCCTCTCCTATGAAGCTCTGCCCAATCAATAAACCTCATATCACGAACTGATGCATGGGGAAGAGCCAAATGTTGCTCTTTAACGAACACTGACACTGAAGAAACAATCCCTTCAATGTTAATTCTTTGGCCCAATGCAGCTTTCAAATTTACCCACCACATGTTTGTGAAATGTCTTTTTAGTTTCTTGATTTGTTTTTCTTCTTGTTCTTGGTTTTGGGCTTCTGACTTTTGGTTAGTAATAAATTTACTGTCAATGGAAGACCCGGATTGCTCAAATAACGAATGGTACGAGTAGCTTGTGCTGCTGCTAGACTGGTAATTTTCTTGGTCTGCACAGTAGCTTGTGGGAAGGAAAGTGAGGGAACATAAATTTTTGGAGTGGGTTTGGTATTTGAGAAGGGAAAGAGGGTTTGATTTCGTTCTGTAATGGGAACGGCGGGGAAAGATTTGGAGAAAGCTTGGGGTGGGGCAAGTGCAGTTGGGTAAGGGAGCAACGTAGGAACACAGTAGCAGAATTTCCATTTCCAATCTATTTGGCTTATGGGATTTTTTAATAATATTTTTTCAGTGGTAAGTATCCGCATTTTAATCCACGGTAGAGAACTCACATGACTCAGGATTCTTTTTTTCTTTTTTTTTTTTTCCCCCCCTTTTTAATGCTGAGTTTAGAGATTGCTAGAGAGATTTAACCCCGTCAACCTACCAAACACGAAAGTTTATGAAAATTGTTACTCTTTTTTATATAATTATTTTATCCAAAAATATAAGTCATTTTAAGTATTTTAAAAAATAATAAATAATATTTTTAAAAAGTTAATAAATACTTTTATAAATAACTATTGGTTTTGAGATAAAAGATAATTTAGTCGAATTATCATTAGTTTTTGTAACACTCATCGCCTAATTTCGGAGAATTAAACTGCAGATACCACATTCGGTGTCCAAAAACCGATCTATTTTATTAATTAACTCCAGAATACACATTAGAAGTAGTTATGTTTCCTTAGTTAGGCAAATAATTAAAATATAAAATATAGATTTTAGAAAAAATCTTGCGAAAAATAAAATTTAAGAATAAAATAAAATTTCGCAAGAGTTTCCCTTAAAAATTAACTTGGCACACAAAGAAAATATGAACACTTCCAGTATAATTTCTCCATACCCCAAACTCCAATTCAATACAGAATGACACACGCACTTCTAAATATTCATCCATTTTACTTATATTATTTCATTAATATTATAATCCATTCATTTCAAAAATATACATACATCATTAATTATACACCACACATAAAATCAAGAATTAATATCTAATCGGCTGCCGATTTCATTAAATATAATCTCAATATTTACAACTCCAACATTATTTATAATAAGTCTATACATGTCATAGTCCACATCTCTATACATATCCTACTCAAAAATAAAGACTACTCTCTGACTCTTCACCTCCAATCTTCAGGTAGCATCCACTGTTCACAACCTACACATGGTAAAAATTAACGCGTTGAGTGAAAAACTCAATGGTGCTAAATAATTATAATTTAAGGTAACCAAGCAATAAAACACAATACATTTTAAAAACAAATATTCAAATAATAAAATATATCAAACACCGAAAATGTGCTAATTAAATCCAAATATTTTGGATAAACATAAAGAAATCCACATCTCATAAATCTTTACTAAACTCAGTATAATTTAGAAAATATCACAAAATTCCATTTTTATTTTATTAAGGTTCGTACTAACACTAAAAAAATGTAAGCAAAAGAATATAAGCAGATTCGATCGTGGCCTGTGGAAACGCCAGTGTAACGCCTTGACTCTAACCACTAGAGGAATTGTCCGCTTTGGATCAAGCTGGCTCCCCATACAAGATCGGCAAGACCTGCACGGTTTTATCCCACAGGTGAAATGAGAACTTTTCAGGAGGGTCACCCATCTTGGGATTTTTGTCAAACAAGCACGTTGCACGTTTAACCCTAAAGTTCTTCTAACTCTCCAGCCATTCCACCAAAAAGCACTTCTGATGATTAGTTACCCCATTTTCAATATATGATTCGATTCATTCTTGTGTCCCGCATTTCACTACCCTAGCTAGACTGCCATCCTAGAAGCTTGACAGGAGCCATGCTCTACTCGCCGTCTTAGGATCGCTTTGCCGGGTCGGGATGTCACAGGCCCACCAACTTCCGCATGGTTCGTCCTCGAACCATATATCTACTAGAGGGGGTCAGGCTCTGATACCAAACTATAACACCCTGACTCTAACCACCAGAGGAATTGTCTACTTTGGTTCAAGCCGGCTCCCCCAAACAAGATCGGTAAGACCCGCACGGTTTTGTCCTGCAGGTGAAATGAGAACTTTTCAGGAGGTCACCCATCCTGAGATTTCTGTCAAACGAGCATGTTTAACCTTGGAGTTCTTCTAACTCTCCAATCATTCCACCAAACGGCACCTTTGATGATTAGTTACCTCCTTTTCGATATATGATCCGATTCATTTCTGTGTCCCGCATTCCACTACCCTAGCTAGTCTGCCATCCTAGAAGCTTGCCAGGAGCTCTACTCTATCCGCCCTCTTAGGATCGCTTTGCCGGGTCGGGATATCACAGCCATCCACCAATCACACAATCGTGGCCTATGAAAGCACCACCCACCAATATCACACTCATGGCTTATGGAAGCACCACACACCAATATCACACTTAAAAATTTATACCAACTCAAAATAAATAAGAAAATATCGTAAATGCCAATATGTTTTTCGGTTTCAGTATAATAAATTAAAATTTTCATTTTCAAACAATACATTTTTTTTAAACACCGAAATCGTATTAATCTAAATGTAACACCCACCGCCCAATCCCAGAGAATCAGACGGCGGATGCCACATTCGATACTGGAGCACTGTCTTATGTCACTCACTGTCTCTAAATCATATATTAAAAGTGGTGAGATTTTTATAAGGAGACAAGTAATTTAAAATTTTTTTTAAAAATTAAAGTTTAGGAAATTCCTACTAAAATTTCGCAAGAGTTTCCTCTAAAATTTAACTTATCACACAAAGAAAATTTTCACACTTCCAATATATGATTTAGAGACAGTGAGTGACATAAGACGGTGCTCCGAAATTGAATGTAGCATCCGCCATCTGGTTCTCCGGGATTGGGCGGTGGGTGTTACATTTAGTAATATCAGAGCCTAACCTCATCTAGTAGATATATGGTTCGAGGATGAACCATACGGAAGCTGGTGCGCCTGTGATATCCTGACCCGACAAAACGATCCTAAGAGGACGGGTAGAGCAAGGCTCCTGGTAAGTTTCTAGAATGGCAGGCTAATTAGGGTAGTGGAATGAGGGACACGGGAATGAATCGGATCACACATCGAAAAGCAGGTAACTAATCGTCAGATGGGGCCTTTTGGTAGAATGACTGGAGAGTTGGAAGAACTCTAAGGTTAAACGTGCTCATTTGACAGAAATCTCATGATGCTGGTAAGTTCTCATTTCACCTACGGGATAAAACTTATAATGGTTAGAGTTAGAGCGTTACAGTTTTTTTATAATATAAAAGAATTAATTGTATTTTTAATCGTTGTGAAAAAAAAAGACTTATATTTTAGAACAGATGAAATATTTTTTAAAGATTAAATAAGGTATTATTATTCGGATTAGACCGTAAGTTTTGTTGAAAATAGAGCAATTAAATGTCTTAATTATAAAGAGATCAACATATCATTTGTTATTTCTGAGAATCATCCACTGAATTTTTCTTCCAAGAAAAAAATATGAAAGAGAAAATATTAATAGAAAAGTAGAAAGGACATTGAGAGAAATGGGAGGATAATTTTTATTTATTATTATTAATTATGAAAAGTCATATATATATATATAATATCAATTTTTTTATTATTACCTTCTCCATCTGAAAAAAATAATTCATTTTTCTATTTTCACACATATTAAGGAATGGTAATTATTATAATTAAAGGATAATTTTATTCATATAACTTTTCTATTATACCATCTTAAATAACAATGAGCAATTATTATATTGAAATAATAAGTAAGAATTAATGAGGGTAATTGAAAATAAGATAAAACTTAATAGGAGTGTAGTAGACAATTTAAGGATTAATTATAATGCAAAAACTTAAAGTTGTAATGAATATTACTCATCCAACGGCTACAGTTATTGCAATAATTGTTATCCCCTATATTTTATTTTTAGTTTGTTACAATATATTAGTTTGTTTATAGCAGATTTGTTGTGATTTGTTTCACCTGCAAATAACAATTTCTATATACCACAGATTAGATTAGATTAGATTTTTCTGTTTTAGCTTAGATATTTTTATGTGTATAAACAGAGATGTAACAAAGCCCATAGCTATATCTCATTTTCAAGGATTTTTCTATTCCCAAAACTTTTCTCTGTGTTTCTTTTCTTTACATGGTATCAAAGCCATAATTTGAGCTCGATATCTTCCTATAGCCTTATATTTTTACAACTTGTTCAGTTTTCAATTTTCATTATCATGTATTATCATTTTGTGGGCTTTTAGTGTCTTGATTATGGCAAACCGAACTGCATTAGAGGAAACAGTGAACTTATTAAACTCAGACATTCCTAGCTTGTTGTTGATGAGTGTTACACTCAATGGCCTGAATTTTCTCTCATGGAGCTGGTCTATGAAGATAACATTAACAGTTAAAAGACAAATTAGGTTTTATTACTGGTACACTTGCAAAGCCTCATTCAAAAAATGCTTTATAAGAGAAATCGCATAGAGTTGACAATATGGTCATCTTTTAAATTCCATTTTAAAGTAAATTGATGCAAACAAGGGCCATGAAAGGGAAAAATGTCCAGTCCATTTTTGATGATCCAGTTACAGCAAAGATGATTTCAAGCTTTGCAGGCATTGTTTCTGAGCACCTATCTAATAAACCTGTGAGTAACTATAAAGGTAAATGGATAGTAGACACTGGTGCTACTAACCATATGACCAGTAATCTTAAATTTTTTGACACCTTATACAAATTACCTAAGCCTAGACCTGTTAAACTAGCAAATGGATCAATAAAACTTATCACCTACGCTAGAAGTATCCAGTGCATCTTAGAGTGTTCTTATATAATGTGTTGCTTGTCCCAGATTTTAAACGCAATCTTATTTCTGTTATTACTTTAACCAGGAATTGTGCACTTTATGTCGAGTCTTTACTTGATAAGTTTGTGTTACAGGATTTGCAGAGTAAGGAGTTGATTGTCATTGGTTTGGTGATAGGTAGATTAGATTTTCTTAATTCTACATCCTTCTAGTTCTAATAAGCCAAGTAGAGCCTTCACTACTTGTACCAACCATAAACACCACAATGTTTTGTTATGGCATAGTAGGTTAGGACATGCTTTACCTGTAAAAATGAAACGTATCAAAGGAGTGCCTTTCATGGATGTACATGATCTTTTTTTTTTTTTTTTTTTTTTTGGCAATATTTCATATAAATGGTAGAGACTCAGCTCTAGAAAACAATTAAATGTCTCAGAGCAGATAATGGAATAGAATTTTTAAATAGTTTTTGTATTGATTTTTTTAGTAAGGCATTGTGCATCAAAGAACATGCACATACACTCCAAACAAAATAGGGTGGTTGAGAGAAGGCACGAAACTTTACTTCAAATCAGTAGAGCCTTGATATTTCAAGAAAAATTTCCCAACATTTTTTGTCAAGGTCCTCATTAACTGATACCCATACCTTAAATAGGAGACACACTGAAGTGCTTAAATGGAAAACACCTTATGAGAAATATATGACCTTGAACTGGATTTCACTTATTTTAGAACCATTGGGTGTCTAGTTTATGCAACAATAGTTAAGCATTTAAAGATAAGTTTTCAAATAGAGCAACAACTAGTGTACTATTGGGGTATGCATCTCATCTTTACAACTTAGAAATCAATACCATTTTTGTTTCTAGGGAAGTTAGGTTTCACGAATCAGTTTTTCCTTTTCACTTTTCCCAGCCACAAACTATTAACACTTTTTCTTTATTTTATTAAATACTTCAACTTGCAAAATTAAATCAATTAAACACTGGTTAAAAAATTAAAATTTATGCAAATTATTATTTCAAAAGTCATGTTAACTATGTATCAAGTTGATATTTTGCATATAAAAGGCAAATTCCTAAAAAATTCACATTGGTTCTTCTCTTATTATTTAAGATCCTTTTTAGAATTTTTCTATTTAATCCTAAATTAATTTTTAGAGCCATCATTTCGGAGAAATGGGAAAAAAAAAAAATATGAGACCATCACAATATTCAAGTTGTGAGTTTTGCTTGGCTATATTTCTTCTTTATTATTGCTTTAGATTTTTCAATTCAATTGTGAATTAAAGCAAGTCAATTTCAAATTGTGTTCAATACAACTTAATCAATTAAAGGTTTTGTATATTTTGAGGTTTTCATGCATGATTTTATGTGAACCTTTTGATTCTTGAAATTTATTTTGAATTTGTTCAACAAGTGATATCTAAGAAAAAAAATAATTCAAGAGACCTGTTAGGGTTTAGAGATCTAATGTGATGTCTAATATATATTATAATATTATATAAAAATAATAAAAAAGCTTAAGCTTGATTTTAGTCGAGTAAAAAACCTACATTATTTTCATATGGATTGTCTTAAAATATTTGAAGATAATAATATTATTATTTTGTGACTTGCCTTTTCATGGTTGTGATCTTAATGAGTTGAATTGGGCATAATTCTATCACTAGCTGTGATATTTGAGTTTTCATTGTGAATCTAAGTTTAACTTAAATATTAGTCTTCACATTTTCTTGAAAGGAGAATAAATAAGTTAGGCAAATAATATTTGAAATTTATTATGCATGTAATGGATAGAATGTTTTGCCCTTGGTATTGTGAATTTTAATGTGGTATCACACATGGACTTTATGATTGACTAATAGTGATAGCGGTTAATAATACCGAATTATTTTATTTCAAAATAATTACGTGGGGCAAATTATGTCATTGGTCACTTAATTATGCATTGTATTTTAATTTGGTCACGAAATATTAATTTATTTTTTTTTTAAATTTTTGTTCCAAGGGGAGGTCAGGTGACAGAAGTGATAACTTGGATTTAAAAAAGAAATTTCTCCCTGTTTAATCTAGTTTCACTTAATGTTTCGGTTCCCTCATTCTAAACTCATCATTTCCTTTCTTAAATTGCCTGTTCTCTTCACAAGTTTAGGGTTCTTGATAAAACACTGCAATTTTTTATCTTTTGTTTTTCTTTTATATTTCTCGCTTCATCTCTTTCCATGGAAGGTGATTCCAGCTCTAGTAATATTTCCAACAACAATTTTCCTCAATTTGTGATTCTACGATCAAAGTGCAACCGTGAAGACTTCATGGCTAAACGAGAGTTATGGGATGAGGGATATATCTAAGCTATTTTCCTTAACTTTCGAGAATTTACTTTGTTTTCATTTATGCTTTATTATTTTTGACAAGGCACTGGCGCATGTAATTCTTTTCCATAGTATGATCCTCCAATGTCCAATAGATCCAGGACTGTTGCTGAGAAGAATAAAGGAGAAAAGGTGGCAATGGAATTTAAGCTATCTAGCTATGTGTATTATGATGGTTTTCATTGGCAACTTATATTATAATGAGCATCTTTTTTGGATTTTAATGAAAAAATAAAATCTATAAAATTAATCTTATTAACTAATCTTATCATGGTTTTGTATCAATTTTTGATTTGTTGGTTGTACATCAAATCTGTCATTCTTGTAAGTTGTGTAATAAATCATCGCATTAGTACTAATAGATTTCAAGAAATCACTCCTGAATTGCAAAAAAATTACTTGTGATAAGCATTCTTCTGTTGTTGGTCGTGCATCCATCAAAGGAGCATTGAAAGCTATACAAGTACCCTGCAATTTAAAAAAAAATCAACAACATTTGCATCTTCATGCAAACCATTCTTGTAAAATATTAAAATTGAAATAACTTACATCTAAAATCTATTGAATAGTGCAATCACCCCTATCAAGTTGGATTAAGCTATTTGCCTCTTTGTTTGGTTGTTTCGTCTTCTTTCTTACCTAAAAAAAAAAGAATGTCGTAAGCATATTTTTTTTTATTTGCATACTTTTTTTTTTTGTTGAACTCTATTTGTATACTTTTTAACTACAAGCAGAGAATGAAACTTAAATTGTCTTACTAATAGCTTAGGAGGTCTTGTAGGTGCATTTATCCCTATTTCGTTCCCATGAAATCTTTTCTTATGCCCAGTTTTTTCAAAATAGGTACATTTGATGGCAGCACCCTTTCTGCTAACTCTGCCATTCTTGGCAATGTTCTCAAGTTCCTCAGCTTCTCTTCTTTTTAATTTTTGCTTTCTTCCTTTTTTGGGTTCTTTAGTTACTAGTGGGACAATTCCATTCATTCCATGTCACGGCCTAATTTTAAGGGTCGGACCGACACTAGGACCTTGTGGCATTAAGTCTCATAGACCTGTAGTAAGCCTAAATCAATTAAACTCATATTCTGCTCACAATCGTGTCCTCATACCCAAAAACTATATTTTCATAATCAAAGCCCAAATTGATAGTCCATAGACATATCAAAATACATAATTAATACATATATCCATATTATTCGATTACAATCCATTTGAGATACAATTACGAAATTTTTTAAGTTACAATCTTTTACATTTACATTCTTTATATAACTATTATTATTTTCATCTATCTGTATTTTAACTTAGTTAGATCCATAGGGTTCTTCTTTTCTCCTATTACTTGGAACATAAGGAAACAATCGTGAGCACCAAACTTAATGAGTAGGGTTAAATAACTCTCTTACCACACAATAACACGTATGATAATCATATTATACAATTGGTAGCCCTTCGACTAATTACGAATGAACATGCGAATATGAATTTCACATTCATCAAACAGGTCACAATAATTCAAGTAATCAAATAGTGGATATTAGTACGTAGAATCACCCATTATAAACAAGGATTATGCCCATTCCCAAGGCATACTTTAAAATAATTTTTGGAAAAATAAATCCACGATCCTTGTGTCAAGTGCACTCACAGAGTCCACCCCTTTTCGGGCTTAACGGATCCAGTCCATCTGATACTCCTTTTTTTTTTTCCTTTCTCTTTTCTTACTATTATTTTTGTTTTTGTTTTCTTTTAGCATTGATGCATAACGAAGGATAGAGTATATAGGGAGACACCACTCCATCCGCTTACAGCCCACAACGATATTCTCACCATACTCGTGCTCTCACCCTAGGGTGACCCATATTATTCTAATTCCATGACACTCACAAATAAGTCATATCTTATCATAAAATTTCATATCATTCACACAATGTGTAATATCTAGCATTTTCATATATTTCCATATATTTTGATACATAACTATGTGTTTGATGTGCCTCATGACATACATGCCATATGACATTTCTATATATATGCAGCCTTCACGTATATATCATATTATTCATGTATGCATGAGTGATGCAGATTATCTAACTCTATTCATAGTTTTTTGTCGTCCTTAAGAAGACTGTCTTTATTATAACCCCCTTCTAGCTTTTGTCTTGTCATTTTGGAACCTTGTAAGTATCTAGAAAGAAAACTCTAAGTAAGGATTCTAATTCAAGAAATTTAATTCTAATTCATCTATTAATTTTGGTCATTTTAATCATTCGTCTTAACTTATCAAATTGTGTATTTAATATTTCTTTATTTACATATTTACTCTAATATATAAATTTCAATAAGGCTTACAATGCTTTGGTAATGTAATATTAAATAATAATAATAATAATAATAATAATAATAATAGGCCTAATGACTAAAAGAAATTTGAACTTTGACCTTTTTAACAATTTTGGCCAATTCTTTTAATTGCTGCAAAATATTTTTTCTTAACAATTGTGTCCTTTGTCTATTAACTATTACTATTATACTGATGTGGCCGTTAGTGGATCCTAACCATGACATGTTACTTGTTGATTGTAAATTTGCAAGGTATAATTATTAAATAATCGACCAAAATTGTTGAAAAAAAATCAAAGTTCAGGATTTTTTTAGTCCATTCCAAAAAAAAGTGAGGTTTTTTTTATTCATTCAAAATTGTCAATACTCATGCTATAATAATTAAATATTAAAAAAGATCTAAAAATTAAATAAAATTATCAATGTAGTCATAGAGAGAAAACTGAATCTTATATAATTAATAAATTGTAAATTCGCTTTAATTCAAAAAGTAATAGTATTATTTGTCGGAACCTATTCAAAAACAGTATTGCTTTACTTAAACTTATTTTTTTCTTTAGAAGAATTAACATCAAATACCTTTACACTAATCTTTCTTGAGAAATTTATACATGAATGTAAAAATTGTTATTAATCTTCGTTATTAAAATTTATTATATTTTAATTGTAAAGTTTAGCAATTTTCGAATTTTCAAGTTATAATCTCCTTTTTAAACTTTTTTTCTTCCTTTATTTTGTGTCATATAATTATTATTTTCAATTAATTCTTATTCAAATGAAATAATTTTTTTAGCATAATATTAATTGTTTGTCATTAATTATTAAACTGTATCATTTAAAATAAAAAATTTTATAATTAAAATTTATACATTTACATTACATGAGGCTTTCGTGTATCCTAACATTCACTTAATGTTAATATATTGGACTTTCACATGTACCTCAGTAATACTTTATTCACCTTTATCTTGATGGATTTTTTTTAACATTCTAAGTGATTCATACATAACTAGATAGCTTTCGTTAAACAAGTAGTGGCAACTTAGTTCAATGCACGTAATCATACAACCAAATTCCAACCCATTAATAATTGATCCTAACCTCACTGTGAAGATACAAAAACTATTAGTCTAAACTTGGATGTTAATTCTTAATTATTGAGAGTTCTTCCCCCCTTAGGGATTCAGTACTACTTCATCTTATAGAATAAGCGTTTTCTTTTCTTTTTTTTTTTTCAACACTTCTTTTACACATTTTATCATGCCATAGTTTTGTAGACCACTATTTCTCACACTAACCTTGCAATTAATTTTTCTTTAATTCATAAATTGGCATATCCTTGAGTGTTGTTAATTTTGATACCTAAAAATTATGATCTATATCATTACCACACAACAAAGCACACCAATATACTTAGAGGAGGCATAATAACTCAAACTACTTGTACAACTAATGTATAGCTCGACATGTGATGCTCATACATCTACTCAGACACTCACTTACCTTGTATTACCATGTATCACTGAAACACATTACTTATATAGAATTTTGGCTTGGAGACATGTTAAGGTTCCTATAATCCTCATCATCTGAATCAAAGTCTCCGAAAGCGTCTTGCCAACATTGTGCAATAGTCTTATGTAGAGTAGTTTAAAAAGAAGAAAGGAACCTCTTAGCGAAAAAGGGGACCTCGGGTTTAATGGGCATCCATTGAGAGCTCAAAGCTCAATTTTTAATGTTATTTTGATATTCAGACTCTTAAGGGTTCTAGGCATAGTTTCATAAAAGTTTATGAAAGTTACTTCTGGGGGAGTTGCAGGTCATTGATATTAGATGAACTATTTTTACTTTCCGTTCTAAACCAGGACTATTGTAACTGAAGAGATGAGAAGTTTTTTTTTTTTTTTTTTTATTTTTTTATGCTGGTATGATGGCACAAATCTACTTGAAACTAACTCCATATTTATAGCCAATTTGATAAATACATTTCCCAAAAATAGTCTTATAGTTTATTATATTTACTTTATATGGATAAGAACCTCTTCTTCACTATTTTGTCTCTATTAGTTTGAGAGACTCACCTTTCCTATAACGAATCCTGACACCAAATTAGACTAGACTATCCCTATGGAGTAACCGAGCTCAATAGTACTTTCATCTTTTTCGATCTTGATTTAATTTATTCTCACCACCACCACATTCTTTGCTTTTTCCCATGTGTCAAGTGCCACAAGAGATGCACACATTTGCAAGGATGAATGAAATTTCATTATAGTTCCTCCGTCAGGGCATTTAGTGGGGGTACCTCTAGATACTTATTATCTATATATATGTGAATATAGATGGCATATACTTTTATCATCACATCCCTGCTGTATTATCTGAATCTTTGTTAAAAATTAACTAATACGGGTAATGTCTTGATGTGTGTGGTGATTAACCTAGGCTGGGTTCCTATCTCGTGAGGGAGTCAGGAATTAAATTCAGGGGGTCTAAAAAAAATTTCAACAGTTAAAGGGGGTGAAATTGAGAAAATTTACTATTTTAAGGGTAAAATAAAAAAAATTTTGTGTAAAATCTTAAAAAAAAAAATTAAGGGGCAAGGGCCACACCTAGACCCCCTAGCTCCATCATTATTCCAATTTGTGATACCTTTCTGGACGATTGAGGATCTCTAAGAGTTCACTTTTTTAATATTAAGGTGGTTATTGCTTTTGCAAAACCCTTTTGAACCTCAACTCTTATCCTTTAACCTTAATAAAGCTAGATAGTTTGAATTCAATTTGTTATAACCTTTCCTTATCACTTTTATTATTCACTTACTTTCTATCACTTCTTACTATGTCCAAAACTGAAATATTCTTTTAGCCTTTATTCTTAACATAATGATGTGGGTATAATAACATATATGAAAACCGCTACCCAAATTAAATATAAGTTTAACTCAACTTGTAACTCACAGAAACCATCATCATCTAGAACTTCAAATTTTTTGTGAATTTTGTTGATTTTATAATTGGGTTATGAATCTATGCATAGGTTAGTTTTTTAATCAGTTTGTTAAATAGGTTACTTTTATAATAGGTTAGTGAATTTTGTTCATCAATATTTTACTTTGCTAAAAATTTGCAAATTCAAGCGTCTCAACATATTTCTTCAACAATTGCAATTCTAGTATTCTTTTTATTTCCCTCTCTCGCTTTATATAGTAGGTTAAGCTTTATAGCAAGTGTTTTAATTGGGAAAGTAATAAAAAAGAAATTTAGCATAAGCTATATTTTAATTATAATGTAAGTAGTCTACTAATTGTAGCTATTAAATATGAAATATTATTTTAAAAAAATTAGCATAATCATAAAAAGCATAAAACTTAGCTTCTTAATTAGGAAAGCAAAAAACTAAGCTTTTAAATTGGGAAAACATAAAACTAAGCTTTTAAATTAGGAGCCCATAAGCTTAATAAGGCAATCTAAAGTGTATATATATATATATATATATATATATAAAACTTAATGATCACATAAAATTAAACATTTACATGAATTGAAAGCATAAAATTTAATGTTTAATTAAATGTAATGATTGAAAGCCTAGTTAGCATATAACTTAGCATATGTTTTGTACATTTTTTTTATTATGCAGGTCGATTGAAATTTATTTGATTTTTTGTATTTACCAATGGCTTGTGCTAATTGGAGGCTTAGTAATGGCTATGGATGTGGATGTTGATTTGTAGAAGTGTTTTATTTTATTTAGGTGTATGTTAACAATTATGTAGATGAAATGTATTGATTGGAGGCCTAGTAGTGGCCATTGATGCTGATGTTAATTATAGAAGTGTTTTGTGTGATCGAAATATTTGATTTATTAGTTTTTAATGGAAAATGCTGCTGAATTTTTTTTTGTGAAATTATTATAATGAATCATTATCAACATAATTAACAAAAATAAATAAACCTTAGCTGCACATTTGATATCGTTCTCAATCTAAATGGGAGAGAAGACATTGAATTGTCCAAGTTAGATAGTTTAGAAATATCTTTTAAGTACAAAATGTACGAACACATAAAATAGTTACTTAATAATCTTTTGATTGATTTCAGTTGTATCTCTCATTTTTATGTTCTCTGCATTCATAGTGAAATGGAGATGTTTCACTTTGTGGACCTAGGGAACTGGACGGAGATGTTGCCGAAATTTTATTAGATGCTCATAAAAACTATTGTATGTGTCAGTACTGTATACTTATAAGGAATTTTTGAATGTGCAAGGTTATCACATAAATTTTTATGACTCATAATACACATCTGTCATCGTAATAAAATAACAAAGTAGCTTCTAATAACTAATTAGGACAAAATGTTTGCTGATTGAATGTGGATGTATCAAAAGTACAATTTGAATGGTTTATTTAAGAGAGATTTCATGGAGAGTCTGGAATTCTTTATTCAGTTTTCAATCAGTAATCCATGTTATATGGATGGAGGAAAAATAAGGTGTCTATGCAAACTAAAAAAAAAAAATGCAAAATATGGCTTTCATGATATTGAAATAGTGAACCTCTTTAAGCAAAAATGAATTTATATAAAACTATTATTAGTAGGCATATCATGGTGAAACTCGAATAGTTTGGGTCGACAGTCTAGTGCATCACGAAATTCAGGCGTAGATTTGCATTCAAATCCAATATTGTGATCGCAAGATATGGTCAAAGATGTGGCTAGTCCTCATTTCCATTGGTAGAATATAGAAGAGTCACCAAACATGGCTGCACAAAAGCTGTATGGTATGCTAAGTGTCGCTAATTATGAAGTTTGGCGAGGTTGTAAGAGTCATTCTTTATTTTCTATAGTATTGTGAATGTTGCATATTAAATCAAAGCACCTCATTTCTAGAAGGTGTTATGATGGTTTTGTGCAATTAATAAACGCAGAGATGTCAGATGATAATTCCATAGTTGATAACTTTTACCAAACGAAGAAGTTGGTTTAGGGTCTAGGGCTTCCATTTAAGAAGATAGATTATAGCCATAATAAATATATTATACTTTGGGATGACAATGAATCAAAGGTGTGCGAGTTTTGCAACCTTCCTAAATATAGAAGGGGATGTTAAGAAATTGAGAGACAATAGAAAGAGAAAGCATTCAGGAAAATGTATTACTTTCTATTGACTCCACGACTTTAAAGGTCACATGCATCTGATGCTACAGCTGAACAGATGCGATGGCATGTGGAACATGAATGTGAAGCTGATTTTATGCATCATCTATCACATTTTGAATTGTGGAAACACTTCGATGACCAGTATTTGTCATTTACTGCTAAGAATAGGAATGTCAGATTAGAACTATGCATGGATGATTTTCAACCATTTGGAAAATCATGCTAACAATATTCCTCATGGCCTGTAATTATCACACCATATAATTTACCCTTATTAATGTGTATGAAAGAAGAGTATATGTTCTTGCTGGGACCAATAAACCCAAAGTATAAGGTCAATGTTTTCTTATAGCCTTTAATTGCAAAGTTGAATCAATTATGGGAATCATGTGTCAAAACTTATGACATTTTAAATTCTCAAAATCTTATGCTTCGAGCTGCTTTGCTATGGACTATTTGTGACTTTCCTGCACTTTCAATATTATCTGGGTGGAGCACTAGGGGCAGAACTGCTTATCCATATTGCATGGAAAATACAAATGATTTTATCTTGATAATCACCGAAAATTTCTCATAATTGACCATGCATGGAGGCGAAAT
Source organism: Jatropha podagrica (assembly GCA_947857235.1). Classification (NCBI taxonomy): domain Eukaryota; kingdom Viridiplantae; phylum Streptophyta; class Magnoliopsida; order Malpighiales; family Euphorbiaceae; genus Jatropha; species Jatropha podagrica. The sequence goes on along the minus strand of CANUEP010036260.1, from coordinate 2,459 downwards.
CGATATTATTTTCAGAAGAATAAGATTGTTTATGACTCCCCCCCACCCATAAAGTTAGGCGTATAAATTTTATTGAAAATTAAAGAGTTGGGGCTTGTGAAAGTGATGGATTTATGACATGAAGATTAAACGGTAAGATTGGTCAGAGTAATGGACGGAAAAAATGAAGTATATTTTAGGATTTGTCGTACTAGAGTACATTGCTTATCCAACATAACCTCGATATGATGCATATAGAAAAGAATGTATTTAAAATTATTTTTAACATTATGATAAATATTAATCGGTAAATAAATGATAATGTCAAAGCTAGAGCAAATTCGAAAGAAATTTATCGTCGTCCTGAGCTAGAACAGATTACAGAGACAAGACGATTTCCAAAGGCCTGTTACACATTGCACAAGAGGCAAAAGCAAATACTGTGTAAGTGGGTCCGTGGGTTATGATTTTCAAATGGATATGCGTCAAATATGGCTCGATTTGTTGATAAGAAAAAATATAGATTATTTAGGATGAAAAGCCATGATTGTCAAGTTTTTATGCAAAGGCTAATACCAATAACATTTTGAGAGCTTTTACAAAGTAAAGTATGGGAATCCTTAACGAAGCTAAGTCTTTTTTTTAAGGATTTGACAAGCACTATTCTGAGATTAGAGGATATGGATTGTCTTGCGTGAAAAATATGAATAATCATTTGCAAATTAGAGCAAAATTCTCCACCAAGATTCTTCAATTCTATGGAGCATCTTTTAATTCATTTACCTTTTGAAGCACAAAGGGTAAGGTAAGTGCAATATAAATGGATGTATCCATTTGAAAGATATGTCTTGCATTTAGACCATTCCAATCGCACCAGTAAATAATAATAATATGCATATTATGTATTATCTCTTATTACAGACATCTTCACATATTAAAGAAGAATGTACGCAATAAGGCAAATGTTGAGGGGTCGATATGCAATGCATACTTGGTGGAAGAAGCTTCCACTTTTTGTTCCCACTACTTTGCACCCCATGTTTACACTAAATATCGACAAGTCCCATAAAATGATGAGCGAGGCGATAGAATGGAAGAGAATTTAGAAGGCAATCTGTCAATTTTTACCTATTTAGACGTACAATGGGACAAGAAAAAAAAGGCATTTGAATGAGCAAGAGATTTGTGCAGCTCAAACTTATATTTTGCTGAACTGCAAACAGGTGACCCCATTCATTAAGTATATGTACTCTTATAGATTAAGTCAGTTACTGTATTACAACCGGTAAACTTGATGTGATTTGATGATATATTTCGTAGGAGATATATTACTGAATTGTGAGAACACATTCTCAGTTTACTTGATGGTGTTGTTGATGCAAGACTAGAGGAAGAATTTGCAAATTGGTTCAAATGTTATGTAAGCATCAGCTCTGACTACAAACATATAATTACACTCAATGAAATTAATATTTAAAATATTGAATGTTTGTTATTTATACAGATGTATAACTCGAAACGTGTTATTGGTAATAAATTCATTGTTGATCTAGCAAAAGGACCTCTGTCAATCGCAAATACGTACTCGAGTTACATTGTCAATGGATACAAGTTCCATATTGAGAGTTACGGGTCAATTAGAAAAATATTAAATAGTGGTGTATGTGTAAAAGGATCAAACTACAGTGATCAATTAAGCAATTTTTACGGGAGGTTGCTTGAGGTTATTAAGTTGGAATATCTAGTTATGCCGATAAAATAGATAATATTATTTAATTGCAAATGGTTCGATTCAATGCCCCACTTTGAAATGAAGATTCATCCAAAATATAACGTAATAGAAGTTAATGGTAGAAAAAGATCAGTTAATGGTTCGATTCAATGCCCCACTTCCAGTGCAAGCAGCTCATGTGCACTATGTTCCATAACCATCAAGGAAGTGAGATCACTCGAATTTAGATTAAAGCTAGATCAGTTGTAGAAGAAGTCTGGACTAAATAATCTACCTTAACCTTGATGTTTGAGCCATTTCAGGTTCACAAGGTTGAATTATCAATCCAAAGAGTTAAAGATTTAATGAAAAAACTAGATGACAAGGATGAGACATATGTTTAGATTAGTATGTCAAATGAAGATGATGTTAAAGAATAAGAAGGAGATGAAAAAGACGAAGAAGAATGAAACAAAGAACCTTAAAATAGTTAGTATATCCCAAACTTCAATTTATAACGTTACACATAGTTAACATATTGTATAAACTCGAAACTTAAGCAACTACAGTTGGTCTCAAAACTGTTGCAATATTTGTGTCAACTACTATGTTCTACTACAAATCAACTTGTAACACCCACCGGCCAATCCCGGAGAACCAGACGACGGATGCCACAATCGGTGCCGGAGCACCGTCTTATGTCACTTATTAAAGCTAGATCACAAATTAGGAGTGGTTAAATTTCCATAAGGAGGCAAGTAATTTACAT
>CANUEP010036221.1:0-40614 GCA_947857235.1 Jatropha podagrica | reverse complement strand
TCAACACAGACTGTGCCTTGAAAACGGAGCCCGGGGCTGCATTTTATAGCAAAAAAATGGACCCGCGGCGGTCGCGACCGCCGCGGACGGCGGGCGCTACCGCCGCGCAGGGCGGGCGCTACCGCCGCGGACGGCGGGCGTGTCCCGTTTTCTCTCTCTTTTCACTTCCGGAGGGTTTTTCGGGAGTTTCGGACCTCCAAAAAATATTCCGGGACCAGTTCTGCGATCCTCGCAATTTTCCGGACGTTTCAAGTACCATGTTGGCATACTTTCGATGCATTTCCAAAATGGCCTTTGGTCCGGCCGGGCTGTTTGCAGTCCGGGAAAATAGGCTTTTGAGCCTGAAAAAATTGAGTGTTCACAGTGCTCAAGAAAATTAGAGCTCTTGTGCAAGATCCCCTAGGTAAATTCAGGCCAAACTGGGCAGGCCCCTACATAATGAAGAAAATCCTCTCCGGAAGTGGCGTCATCTTATCAGACATAGATGGCAATGAGTTCATCAATCGATGTAATTTGGATCAACTCAAGAGATAAATTGTGTGAATGCATTCAGGCATTAAGACCAGAAGAGATACATTGTGTGAATGCATTTAGGCATTCGCATCAGAAGAGATACATTGTGTGAGTGCATTTAGGCATTAGCACCAAAAGTATCCTTATGTCATCATAAGGCGGAACTATGGTGACCTGATTCTCAAAAATATGTTCCAAAAGTACGGGATACGTACGTAGCCAATCTGTGGGTGAGGTCATAATAATAATAAAAAAATACTTTTACCCCTCTTCACTTAACAATTTCAGATTTTCTATGCCAATATTGAAAAAAAAATCAAAATAAAAACAAATCAAGCTAAGCTGAAAACCTACAAGGGCAGACGGTTTAGGTAAAATTAGTAGCCCGCTAAGTCGAAAACCTGAAAGGGTGGCCTAGGCAAAAGCTAAGGCTCAAAAATACGGGTTGCATCAAAAATAAAAAAATAAAAGTCCTACCCTATCAACACAAGGTCGGCATGCACCGAGGGACTAGGTGAATAGTCTATGCCACCTTAGAGGCATCTCCCCAGAGTCATGAAAACTCTCACAGTCAACTCGTCCGGTAGAGTCTAAGGCTGTTGCAGTCATCACCCGGAGTCTAGCGTCCACCTCCCGAGTCAGAGTCACTTTGCGCTTCCTCTCTTAGCTACCATGCTTTGCAGCCGACCAGACCTCATAAGCAATAGTCTTGCCCCCAAAAAACTCCAGCCTCAACTACATCAGCCCCTCTTGACCAACTACTCAAGATAGCCACACTAATCCAAGGAGAGATCTATATGTCATAGAAAAGAGCTCTAGCTAGTAACAACCCCTCAACATGCCCCATCTGCCTCATTAGCCTAGAACTAGGGTAGAATGTGATGTTATCCATGCCTAGTAGATAAGGCATCTAGTACCCAGTAGACCAAACCAGAAACCAGCTAATCTCATACCAATCACATCACCATAAGATTTGATCCAGACTCAGTGCCAAGAACCACTGCAACCATTCATCCTTTGACCTGAGCCTCACCACGACTCGCCTAGAATGGTACTAAGATGGCTCATAAAGACAATGTCGGAGTAGCTCCACTACCCTCAAATGATCCCTCGACCAGACATACAAGACTAGACTTTGCACCACCACAACAAAAATAAAACAGGCATTCACATGCAATACCCCATTTATCCACACAGATTCAGTTGTAAACACAATTGAAACAGTTCAAATCGCTTCCTCAAATATGCAAGACTAGACATTGCCCTAATACTCAAACTCTTAAATATGCACCCACCCGCAAATCATATTAACCACTAGACAGACCCAATTATACCTACCAGACAGACCCAACTATACCCATCAAACAGTCCCAACTGTACCCATCAGACAGAACTAACTGTATCCATTTTTAAGTTCAAATAGATCCAGCTATACCTATCTTCAACTCGCTAGCCTTCCTAAAAGCACGCCAATCCAACCAGAAACCTAGAGCCAAATTCAAAAATGGCTATTTGAAGCAAAACCAGACATTGCAATTCACACAGCAGATAGACTCAGCTGTACCCACTAGACAGACCCATTTGTATCCACCAAATAGACTCAACTATATTCACCTTAAGCCTTGAGCATCACCTTAAGCCCTATCCTCGAGCATCATTACAAACCTTGTCTTTGAGCTCCCTTTTCCAAAATACCATAAGCCTTAGGTATTAACCTGAGCAATTATCCAACCTTATTTAAAGCAAAATCAGACCTTGCACTAGAATCCAAAAAATAGGCACCCACATGCCAACCATTCTACCCATTAAATAGACCTAGCTATACCTGTTTCTAAGATCAGATAGACTTAATAGTGCCCACCTTTGTGTCTAACCTTACTTAAGCCATAGTTGGACAGATAAGCATTCATGTGCAAACTATCCTACCCATTATATAGATCCAGCTGAACCTACCTTTAAAACTTAGCCTTATCCCAAAACACATAAACTAGGTAAAAAACTTGAGCAAGTTCAAAATTGGTCACCGCATTCACTACATGCATAGTATTTTATGCACTAACCATGACTTTCAAATCAAAAAATTAGATAACAGCCAACATACTAAGTAAATAGGGTGATCAGCACCAACTCAGCAGAAATTGGGGCAACTAGCCAAATCAGAGCTCAGGGCGATCAACGCCAATTGCATTCACAAAATAGGGCAGCAAGCACCAACTCAGCAAAAATAGGGTAACCAGCGCCAATTCAATCAATCAGGGCAACCAGCTCACCAGACTCAAAAAACAGGGAGATCGACACCAAGTTAATGAAAAAAAGGGTGACCAATGCCAATTGAATCAAACAGGGCGATCAACACTGAGTTCAGCCAAGCTAGGGCAATTAGTGCCAAGATCACTCCACAATCAAGGCTACCAACGTAAAAATAGAAATTAGGGCGACCAGCACCAACCCACAAAGAGGGCGACCAATGCCAACTCAACAAAATAGGGTGACTAGCACCAACTCAATCAAATAGGGCGATCAATGCTAAAATAATCCAATAAAGGGCAACCAGTGCCAACACACACATAATAGGGCAATCAGTGCCACTAGACATAAATTGGGTGACTAGAGCCAAGATAGTCACACGATAGGCTATTAGCTTCAAAACACTCAATAACAGGGTGATTAACGCCAAAACATCCAGCGAATAAGGCAATCAGTACCATCAAACTCACAATTAGGTGATTAGCACCAAATCAATAGAGTAGGGTGATTAGCACCAAAGTAATCTAAAAAATCAAACAGCCATTACAGACCATTAACAGGGTATTCAGACCAACCCCAGAAGCATTCAGGCGTAGAATAGAGTTTTCAGACTCACAATAGGGTATTCAAACCATTAACAGGGTATTCAGGCCAACTCCAAAAGCATTCAGGCTCAAAATAGAGTTCTTAGGCCAACTCTAAAAGCATTTAGGCTTAAAATAGGGTTTTTGGACCAACTACTGGGAGCATTCAAGCTTAAGATAGAGTTTTTAGACTCACAATAGGGTATTTAGATCATTAACAGGGTATTCAGACCACCTCTAGAAGCATTCAGGCTCAAAACAAAGTTCTCAGACCAAGTCCAAAAGCATTGAAGCTTAAAATAGGGTTTTTAAATAAATTACCGGGAGCATGTAGGCTTACAATAGAGTTTTAAAACTCATAACAAGGTTTTCAGACTAACTCCAGAAGTATTCAGGCTTAAAATAGGGTATTCAAACCAACTATAGAGTTTTCAAACTCACATCAGGGTATTCAAACCTATTAGACTCTTATGACCAATCACAGGAGGTCACCATAAAATAATCAGACTCCTACCAAGACTATCTATAGGGTCAATGGAGGTAGCCATCAAACAATCAAACTCCTACTAGGACTACCTATAGAGTCAAAGGAGGTAACCATTAGAAAATCAAACTCCTATCAAGACTACCTACAGCTGTGGTCAATGGAGGTAACCATCAGACCATTAGACTGTCTCAGGACTGATCACAAGGTCACAAGAGGCCACCATAAGAAAATCAGAATCCTACTAAGACTACGTATGGGGTCAAAGGAGGTCACCATCAGACAGTCGAATTCCTATCAAGATTGCCAATAGGGTCTAAGGAGGCCAATTAGACTTCTCAAAATTAGCTGAATCCAATTGGCTCCGAAAACATTTCCTCAAAATAAAAAAAGACTCACACAGAATGTTCAAAACATTGCCACTAACCTCCAGGTATGGTTTTCAAACCACTTTCACTTTTACAAGTGCTGAAATCGCAGTCCGACAGATTAGACCTTGATCAGTTTCGATCTCTCAGGGGGCATAAACTGTTGACCATGAATTTAGCATCAAGCTCTAGGAAATTTCACCACGGTTCCAACAGAATGAAAATCAGCTCGATCAAAAGTTATTTAGGCCTTAAACGGACTCTCAAAATCCCAAAAACCCTAAAACCAAATGGGAGGGTCATATTGGTCATTTGCCTTGATCAACGCTGCCCAGCCAGGTAGTGGTGTCATCTAGGCTATCACCGGAGATCCCCGCCAGTGCCAAAAAAGAGGTTTTCAACACTGTTACAGGGGTGGCCGGTGCCGAATAGGTTGGCTCAGCCACCCCCTTTGCCTATAAAAGGCACACCCCCCTCATTCACAACTTACTTCTTGTTGCTTGATCGAACACTTCTCAAGCGTCACCAACTCTCATTCTCTCTTATAAAGTTCTAACACCAAGGGATCCAACTTTGCTCATCTTAAATAGTTGAGTTTCAAGCTCAACTCAATTCTCAAAAGTCGATCCTTTTGACTTTCACTTACACTTTGACCTTCGTTAAGCCAAAGCTACTAGTTAGGTGAGTAATTATTAATCAAACCTAAGCAATTGATTAATAATTCATCATTTAATAATATTATAAGAGTAATATATGGGTGCTCGTGCCCTACCTTTGCTTATATTTAGAGGAAGACTCAACCTCATTGGTCGACAACACAATAGGGAGCTGCGTTCAGGCTGCGTCATGAGGGTATAATCACTAGCTCAGACTTTGTCAATTAAGCCCAGTCCATCTAGAACCTTATCCACTGTTAAGCCCGGTCCAGTCGACACCATGTATGGTTTAAGCATGGTTCGTCCAGCAAATTAAGCTCGATCCAGCCGGCAAAACACAAAACTAGTTTTTAAAACTATGCCCAAAATCAACCAACAAACCAGTAAGCCCACTCTAAGAGTGGGACCTTCAAAGCCATACCACCCTAATCAGTGGTAGAATTTCCTCCACTCTGATCCTCATAAAAACGAGGTACAAAAGCATACTTACGAATTTCAGCTTAGGTAGCACGCTTCTGACTGAACTGACTGATCGGGACTTAGGGGAAATGTCTTGCACGACCTAGAACTTCTCGATAATGGGCTAGAGTTGAGCTCCCCTTTGAAATACACTCCTTTTATATCTGCTTGATTTTAATGCATTATATTTATGATATTGACATGCATTATGAGTATGCCCATGCATCGATAATCTGACATTCATGCAAAACAATACTTTTGATTTTCAACTTGAACCTAAAATGTTGATCCATGTAATGAAATCAGAAACCTAGTCTCCGATCCTAATGATTCGAGGCTAGTGCATTTTATCCATTATGGCACACAAAAGAGTCAATCAAGGGATTTTTACCTTATATTTTCTCCTAAAACAAAAACAAAGTAAGGTGGCGACTCTCACACACCACACAAAGTGCTCCAAAGAGCCAAACCAGATATCACTTAAGCGTTAAACAAAGCCTTAAAAGTGGTAAAATTGATAATTAGATCAAATGAAACAGACCAAATAGTCGTTTATAGGGCTAACACTTAAAACGAAATGGAAAAGGGACCACAATCGGTTTCTAACCATTCTTGAAAGTTTCTAATTTCTTTTGTGATGAACTAACCAGTGCGACCATCTAGCCAGACCTTTGTAAATAGTGGGTCTAGACCACGGCTTCCAAGAGGGGGCTCACAGGTCCTTAATAGGATTCCTATTTTTGCTTGTTGCAATAATTAGCTTAGGGAACGGGAAATCTTGAGGTTTTTGAGGATAGAATATATTAACTAGGAGATGGTTTGTAATCTTTTCTCCTCTTCTGCTTCTTTATGGATGTTTATGATTTATGTTTAGTATGCATGTAATAATTGCTTGAATGACATGTTTTACAAAAGTGCATTAAAATATTTTACATCTCAATTTCTAGTTAATTGGATTATTAATTCGTGCGAATTAATGAACAACTAAAAGGCCAATTTAACCTAGCAAAATGGGTGCCTAACACCTTCACATTTCATACCCAACTCTCGATCCCATCTCTAGTTAATAAAACTAGATTAGTTGATTATAAAGAATTGAATAATTCAAGAAATTTTCTATAACAAGGATGGCGACTCTACTTTTCGAATAAAATGTAACACCCTCCGCCCAGTCCCGCAGGATTAGACAGCGAGTGCCACATTTGGTGCCGAAGGCACCGTCTTAACTAATATATAGATCATATTATAAATTAGAAGTGAATAGGTATGTTTAACAAGTAACTTTTTTTCTGAAAATATTTTATGAAAATCTTACAGAAAAATTACAAGTGTTTTTCCTAAAAACAAAGCTTGCCAAAACAAATGAAAACAAAGCACTTCAAAATTTAAAACTCCAAGCCCCATCAAACTCCAATATATTATATAATATCACAACACTTCTATAATCTTATTGTTATACAAACATTCTAGTATTTCAATTTTATCTCATCAACTAATGACATTAAAATATATCATAAATCTTAAGATTTCTCTATGCATTACTAACTTAAGAATTATTCTTACATCCATCCATTGATAGATTACATTCATATCTCCTTAACATAAGCTTAAATAATTAAACATTAAACTCACATAACTTACATAACCCAATTAATATATCCTGTTAATTATTAATTAAACATGTCATATACTCTTAAATTTATTAACCAAATTCTACAACTACCAAGTATGTCCTTCAACTCTGATGCTATACTCCAGATCTTCAAACAGCACCAACTGTCCTGAGCCTATGTGTGATAAAAATCAAAGCGCTGAATATATAACTCAATGATGCTCAAAACATATAAAAATCCATGTTACACAAGCAACATACTTAGAATATAAATCACAGAAATTACATAATCTTAAAATGATAATAATCAACTATATAAAGTACCCTTTTAAAACATAAAACTTTACTTTCAAATAATCAAAAGAAATCAAAATTATCATAAAAATAAATATTAAACTCATATAGAAATTGTAATTCACTTGAACATAATTTATCAAAAACACTTATTATTTAAGAACATATAATTCAAAACCAAGATTTTGATAAAATCAACTCTTATATTCCTTACATTATTTTTTATAGAGGTACCTTTTAAAAACATAAAAATTAGAAATCTCATATTCATTTTGTGATAAAATAACAACCTTATAAAATACATTTTTATATACATATATCTTTACTTTAATTAAAAATAAATAATACCATAAAAACCCAATTTTATATCTCTTACAACATTTGCATACAACTCATATACATTTAGGAGAAATATAAGTAGATCAAATTTCATAACATATCATATTTGGCCTTATGTCGTCAACCATATCATAAAGGCTTCAAAAACCTACTTATACATAATAGGCACATCTGCTTAAATATAAGGCACCCACAGCCTAACATATGATCAAAGCTTAATAATAACATAATGGTATTGAAGCCGAGCATGCTCATCTTACATAATTGAATCATATCATACCACATTTCAACCAAAGTATATAAGAGCCCAAAATCAAATCTTCTATTGTAATTCATAATATTTCTTGTAAACCTTCTCATTATAAATCATTTTATAATTTAAATATTTTTTTACTTCAAATTTGCTTAACCTACAACTTAATAAAATTTCCACATTTTCATATTTATGCATCAAAACTTATATTTCCAAAACATTTATTTAACTTAAACATATTTTCCGTTACCTCATTAAAATTTATAACTTGCAAAATTTACCATTTTATGTACCTACGAAATTCAAAGTTTACATATTCAAAGTACATACTTAATTTAACATAAAAGGACAACAACCAACTTAAAAGAAATGAAAATCAAGCGTTACCACCCTAGGGTGGTTTGGCCTCTTCATGACCACAAAGGAAGGAAGTTTCCTTCTTCAAATAAGCATAATTACAAGTTGAAAATACTTATAAAAATCATTAAAACTTAAACCCATAATCCTTTAATCTTAAACCTCTTTTTTTTACATGAATTAACCTTCTTTAAGTCTTATAAAGTTAATAAACATTAAAAGTACAAATTAAGATTTAAACCACCATATTATGTAATGCCCTGATTTTTGGAATTGTGAATAATAACTTACAGTTTCATTATTTGGTACCAAGTATGGGTTTTGGTATGATTTTCAATTCGGATATGTTATTTTCATGGTTATTGAGTCTAAATTATGATTCATATATTCTATGTTATTTGTTTGATTGTTCATGCATAAAATGATTTTTGCATTGCGAATTATGAGGTTGTGCCTTAGGAAGCCTTATTATGAAATTTAATGTGATACAGTTCTAATTGCATCTAGATATTTCAAATTGGGATTGAAAGTGTTGTTAAATTTATCTTAGAATATTTTTGCTCAATTCATGTGATTTTTCCCTATTTATTGGGCATTAAAATAATTATTTTGGTATTTATTGTCAATTATTGAAATTTGATTTTCAAACATGATTTATCGATAACTATTAGTATTGAAGAATTATTTATTATAAAACCATTCTTTTCTCATTTATTGATTTTGAGAACTGATGTTTTAAAGTGTAGAAATTGGAAATTCTATGTGAATTACTTATTTTTGGATCCTTTACTTTTTTCATCTGTATTTGAGCTCTTCACAAACATTTTACCTCTACTTCTTAGCTTTCCAAAACATCTTCTTGTGTCTAATTTGGATACCCATAGCTCAAGTTATGATCTAAATACCAGAACTGGTTTTGTCATGGCATCGAACTTATATATTCAGATTGATTGCCCATTTTGGCAATTAAGATATCTAGATTATGACTAGTGTCTTTCATAAAAGTTTTATTGTTAGATTTCCAACGCATCCTCTTGTGTCAAATTTTGATAATCATAGCTCAATCTATGAATCAAATAGTAAAACTAGTTTTGGCACACCCAGCTCGTGCTGTGTACTGCTGAAATTGGCCTTTTAGCATGACCATGCCATGTAGCAAGGCTAGCCTGTGCTTCCTATTGACTATAGGTATATTCTATGACCCTTTTAGCATGGCCATGCCATCTAGCACGCCCAGCCCATGCTCTCCATTGTCACTTTCAAAGCTATGTTGTATTTTTTACCGTCTAATGATTCCTAAACCCTCTAAATGCATACCTAATGTATCTTTGATGTGGTTTTCCTTAAAATCCTCTTTAAATGAGATTAAAGTATCATAAGAACATCAATGGAGAATACATAAGATATGAACTATGTTTAGTTGATTTTTATTTAGAACTCACTTAATTATACTTATTATTATAACCAAGAATTTAATGTAAGTTTGAATGTGGGAATTAAGTTAGCTTTTCTTTAGTATTAGACCATGAGAACAAATTGGGGATATTGGTTAGTTGGTTATGATTTTATGAGTTATTTATCCTAATAATCTATTGAAGTTCAATGTTATTGTGTGATTAAAACTTGTAATAAACTTAGCTAAGGTGAGATCTTATTGGTTTTTCATAAGCCTTGAGCTAAACTTGATATGTGATATTATGCTTGCTTGTATAATAAATGAGTTGTGTAACACCCATCGCCCAATCCCGGAGGACCAGACAACGAATGCCACATTCGGTGCCGGAGCATCGTTGTATCCTATCTCAGAGTCAGAATCATATATCGAAAATAGCAATATTTTTATAGTGAGGCAAGTAACACTTTAACAATATATTTTTTTTATAGATAAATAAATAAAAGCTTAGGGAAATTCCTATGAAAAATTCGCAAGAGTTTTTCCTAAAAATCTACTTGCCACACAAAAAAAAAAATAAAGCACTTCCAATATTCTTTCCTTCAAACGCCAAAACTCCAAATCAAGATGCTAAGTCACGCAGCACTTCCATAGAATCATATCATTCATCTAAAATTCCATCATAGCATAATAACATCAAAATAGGGGAATGAATGCTAATTACCATTCACTTTAGGTACACCCACTACTCTTACCTGTGACAGAAATCAACGCGCTGAGTGAAAGACTCAGTGGTGCTAAATAAAATACTCTATTATATTTCGTAACACTAAATGCTTAGAACTAAATTATCGAATTCTAAGTATACGAGAAATACTTAAAACATAAATCTTATGAAAACTTAAATGTACATTAACAAAATCATAAGTGTATATAAAGTGCGTATTAAATATATATTTACTTTCCTTTTCATAATAGAACAAAGCTTATTTTTAGTTAAGGGCTCATACATACTCTGAAACAACTATAAGTAGATTTGGTTACACAGATATCAGAAACAGAAAACTGGCCTATGAAAGTGCCACCGATTATGTTCTGTGAAAGCACTACCAGAATATTGGCCTATGAAAGCACCACCGGTTGATAAGTGTGTCCGCTTATCCAGAAAAGGGCTGATAACCCTAGCATATGATCATAGCATAACATAACAGAAGGCTAATAGCCGAGTATGCTCATACCGAGGTAAACCTCATCTTATCACATTTCAATCAAACATACTTGAGCCCAAAATAAAATTATTACTCTCAAGTCATCATATTTCATAAAAATCAATTTCAAATAACATATTCCGTAACTTATCAACTACCACTCAACATTCATAACTTACAGTTTGTAGATAATACCATTTTCTCCCTTTTTCATACTTAGTAAGTTTCCAATGGACATATTCAAAACATATATACTTAATATAGTATAAATGTACTTAAACCATTTTCTTTTAAAGAATGAAACATGCCTTACCACCAAAGAGTGGTTTGGCCTCTTTAAGCCATCAAAAGGGAAAGGGTTTTCCTTACATAGAACATCATATTTCAAACCAAGGATTCATAATCAAAACATTAAAACCATCACTTAAAAACATTTAACCTTAAAACTCATAATTTTCACTTTCAAAACCTTCTTTAAGTTTTGCAAAAATACTTAAACATTAAAATTCGAGAGAGAGGTTTTAACCACCATTAAGTTACTTATTAACAAGCTCATTTAAGTTGAAATCAAGCTTGGAAATCAAAGAGAAACAATGTGTCCTTCACCCATCAAGGGTTCGGCCACTCTTAGTTTAACGGGAAGGAATTATTTCCCTTCCCTTCCAAGCATTTCATCAAGCTTAGGAATCATGAAAAATCAAGTTAAAATAACTAAATAACCATTTCCCCCAACATAATTCACAAATCACCAAACTCACTCAAAACCTAAGAATTGAAAACTTAAGGAAATTGAAAGAGAATTGAAAGTATTATTGCACTAACCTCTTATTCAAGCTTAGACAAGCTTAGAACCTCTATTCTTTGGCCTTCTCCTTGCGTTTGATGCAAGGTTCTCCAACTTCTTCAAAGTAGGAGAAATACCCATTAAAATCAAAATTTAACATAGGAAATGAAAGGAGCATGATTTAATGCATCAATTACACATTCTAATCATGAATTCTACTTATTAATTAATAGAGCTCAAAAGTCACAACTTACTGATTTATTTTATGAAATTTGAGGTGGTTTAGAAGTAGAGAAAATGAATAAAAATGGAGGAAAGAAGAGGAAGAAGAAGAAGAAGGAGAGTGTGGCATGGAAGAGAAAGAAGAAGGAAAGAGAAAGTGTTGATGAGTAGCAAAATGAAGTGGCAAAGTCAAACTTGGCTTCTTCATTTTATGCCAAATGAAGGGCCAAGATCAAGTCTAGGTATTCTCATCCAATGGCTCTAAATATTCCTCAAATAATTCACTTCTAAATATTATTTAACTCCACAAATTAATTAATTAACTCCATAAAAATAATTCCTCAATTATTCCTCAACACACTACACTAGAGAATACTATTCATTAAAATCCTTAATTCTCCCAAAATATCATGAAATATTTTCTACCCACCTAAATCATGCAAACATGCTCCAAAATTTTAAAAAAAATATTAGACACACATAGTAATTTTTTCGGACCGAAATAATACCAAGTCTTGGACCGATAATACTATTCACAGACTGATAAATCACCATTAACGACACTGAAAAATAGTCTGTTACAGGTTGTTAGAAGACACACTAGAACTTTGCTATTATGATGTTGACTTGCTTGACCTATGAACTACCATGAACTAAGTGTGTGAATTTGACTTGATAACACAAATTTGGAATTATGTCATGGAAGGCTTAATGGTATGCACCAAGTATGCTTACTTGCTTGCTACCTTGAGTGATATTGGACAAAGGCAAATATGGATTAGTGCTACCTTAATCAAGTGACTTGAACTATTTATTTTATTTAAATGAGAATGAATGTTCTGGATTTTTGTTATTGTTACTTGAAAATGGAATTAAATTGAATCAAACTAAAAGAACTAATGGGCTCCTATTGTGGTCTTGGTTGAGTAGTTGCTAGAATGCAATTATCTATTTATGAAATAAAGCATGCTATGAGATATGATTTGGATTATGTTATGATTATTATGACACATGGGGAACTATGAGTTCCTTTGTGTATAATGAGGTTGCAGACGCAATCAAGTATGTCTGTGAATACTGTGATGTTATAGTTGAACTTTTGAGATTCTATCTATGATTGGACTCAGATACAAATGTAAAGAACTATAACTAAACATCTGGGCCCTTATTATGTACTTGGTTGAATAGTGGTACGAAAATGGATATATTGATACTGATATACTAAGCATGCTACTGATTACTGGATTTGAGTTATGATCATATGTTGGACACAGAGTGTCCCACTCAGGTTGCGGAGGCGCACCAACATTTTGTAGGCTTATGCCACCGTTCTGTAAGCTTCTGCCTAATCTGTTCTATTGGCTATTATGCCATTCTAATTCTGAATTTGATAACTATTTTTCTTCTGTTTCTTCAAATTTACTAGTAAGGCCCATAAATAAAAAGATTAAAGAATGTGATTGATATCATACTATAATAGTATGTGTTCTGAAATATTTTTGTAATTGTATATATGTTCCAATGAAATTTTGATTTGGCAATGAGATTGACAGTATTCTGATTTGTCAATGATACTAAAAACATTCTGATTTAGTTGTGAGACTGTCATCCATTTGTTATGGTACATATTATGATAATATCCATAAATAATAGATATGCTATGAATTTATCTAATATGGAATATATTTTGAATTTATTCTGATGTAGATTATGTCTTAATGACGTTTTAGTGTACATTTGGAATATGAAGAAATGTGATCATTAATACCTAAGTGTTTGTATACCTTATATTAAGTTTTGAATAGAACCCTTTGAGATTACTTAATTGCTCTTATGTAAATTGATTAAAGTAATTTTCTGGAATGCAACTAAACTTGTATATGAATTGATTATGAGTATTTACGTAAAAATATGGAGTGAGAATGTGGAATTTCATAGCAAGTAATATTGTGATGATATATATGGTTTTAATGGACCATACCTGTTTGCTATGTGATGCATATATATTGTTGAGTACCATTGAGTGTTATACTCAGCGCGATGTTTTTAACTCACAGAGGTTGAAGTTGTTTGCTGTAGATCTTGAGTACATGTGTCCAGGGAGAAGATCTTCTACTTCCAGACTAGAGTGTGAGTCTATATTATGGACTCCTGGCATGTGTTACATTAGAAATAATGAGAACATTGGTTTAATTGTAAGGGGTTTGTATTTTATCTAGAAACAACGGTTTTATCCCTTGAACTTTTTAAGGATTTCTTTTATTTGTTCCACATGGACTTGGACTTTTATTTTAAGATTGGACTTTTAATATCTTTGGATTTATTAATGTTGGATTTGAGGATGGTCCCTCTTGAGAACTTTATTTTATTGAATTGAAATATTAAATTTATATAAATGACTTCTAGGAACTTCATTATTACTTTAATAATATTTTACTAAATGATTTGTTCATTTTCTTAATTGGATTTCTAAAGGGAACACTTGAGATTTTCTAAAAGATTTGCCTAACTTTTCATAAATGTTAAATGGGTTACCACTACTATAATTGAAGGTTTTAAATTTCCTTGAATTTTTATAACCGAATTATTTAGGAAAATTTGGTTTACTAAGACTTCCGCTGTACATTTTTAATAAATTGTAAACTGACATTTAATTACTATATTATATTTTCATTTATATTAGTTATGTATTAATAAGTAAGCTTGTACCTGCTTTCGACATAGAATGCAACATCTCTTGTTTTAGTCTTACGAGATCGGAAAGGGAGCGATACATATTATTACTTATTATACAACACTTTCGGAATCAAAATTAAGCAAAACATTTGTATACTTAATTGACCCAAAACACAATATTCACAAATTATAATAAACTTACAACTTATGAAAAATTCACAACTTTTCATACTTACACCATCAAAGCTTACTTTTTTAAATATATACTTACATAACTTAACCTTCTTTAAGTTTAATAAAATTCTTAAACATTAAAACACAAGATAAAGATTTAAACCACCATTTAAAAGCTTAAAGCACTTAAATAAATCGTAAAAACCTTTACCACTCATCATTTAAACATAAAACTCATCTTTTACACAATTCAACCTTTCTTTGTCTTATAAAAATTCATAATGGATTTAGAATAAAAGGTAGCAATCTACTAGACAATACATTCTTATCAAACATTAAATTAGAACTAAAATTAAGCAAATAAATCAAAAGAAAATTCAAGCCCTTCACCCAAGTAGGTTTGGCCTCTTAAGATGAAGAGGGACGTATTGCTTCCCTTCTCAATTAAGCATGCTACCATGTTTAGAAACCATCCCAAATCACATTAAAATAAATAATTTTCAACATTTCATCAAAGTAATTAAAATTTCACTTAAATCCTAAGAATTGAAAACTTAGAGAAATGGAAGAGAAATGAAGAAATACTTGCATCGACCTTATTAATAAGTTTAAATAAGCTTAGAAAGCTCTAAACTTTAGGTTTCCATCTACTCTTGGAGGAAGATTCACCCACCTTTGAGTAGTAAACTCCAATTTCTTTGATTAAAATTATCAAATACCACCATTCTAGCTTAATTCCTCAAGTTTAATTAATTAATTATGGTTTGATTTGAGTGGTTTAGTGTAGTTTAGTGAGTAGAAAAAATGAAAGAAAATGGAAGAAAGGAAGAAGAATTTCACATTGAGAATGAGGAAGAAGAAAAGAAAATGTTAGATAAAAGATAAGTATTGTTGACTTGGAAGTCAACAATTCAAAGTGTTGGTAAATCTTTAAGTAGTGACAAATGGAGGGAGGAGATTTGGTCATTGTATTTCCATCCAATGGCCTTAAATATTTACCAATTATTTCTCCTCAAATTATTATTTATCTCCACATATTTATTAAATTAATTCTATGAAAATAATTCCTTAATTTTTCCTTAATAACGCACTATAAGTTACTATTTTTCCAATCACTTAAATTCTCCAAAAATATTCATGAAATATTTTCTATCCACATAAATCATGCAAACATACTCCAAAAATATTAAATGAAATAAAGGACATTAATAGTAATCTTTTCAGACTGAAATAATATAAAGTCTCGTACTGGTGGTACTATTCACAGACTGGTAAACTACTATTCACCAATAATTTATGACTTAATTTTAATTAATTAAGACTAATCACATAAAATCTAAATAAATTCATAAATATTAATTATGCTCAATATCATTATAGGGTCCAAATAAAATATTATTTCCCTTTCAGGTGATACCATTCATGGCCCGACCAAATAATACCATTTTAAAATCCGAAATTTTGAGGTGTTAAAACTCTACCCCTCTTAAGAAAATTTTGTCCTCAAAATTGAATTGAATCATATATTAAAAATCTCATAATTTCATTGTTTCAATTTCATTCCGCTCGAAAGGATTAATACCTAATATATGATATATGTAGAATTATTCAAAACCAAATATCCATATAATGACAAAATCATTCAAGCAAAAATAAGTCTTTCCTAATCTAATAATTATAACAAAATCTCATTATTCATCTAAGCTATATAGATGATCCTAAAGAATTTTTTTTAAATTTTTTTTTATATATCTAAGCGTTGCATACGAATCACTTAACAACACATCTTATTCCCCTAGAGTTCAAATCAAAGGTTATGCTTTGGGTTTTTAATAAATATACCCACATAACCAAATAACAAAGAATATATACCTACTAAAACACTTTCATAAATGCTTACATACATTCACTTTTGCAAACATTTGCCAAAAAAGTTTTTGCAAAAAGCAATTAATAAATCCAAATCTTATTAAATACAAGATGAGTATATGTAATAACAATGTCATGCAAATGCTACATATGTACATTATATCCACTTGCTTATTTATTCTAGACTTAATAAATAATACCAAGTAAAATTCATCAAGTCATAACTTACTCCTCAAATCATAGTAATTCCTTACAATTTCATAAATCTTTTGTGTCTAGTCAATGACTCTTCTAAATTCTACACTGACTACTTCCACGTTAACATGATTATATGTATACTTTGATAAGATCACCTCAAACCATTATTTTTACCAATACATACTTAGCTTACATAGTCCTAAAATATACAAATATATAACTTGATACTCATTACCTCCATTTCCACTTATTTTTAGAAATCATGGTTTTTTTTTTCAAGAATCACTAAACAATGATCATCTTTTTGAATCTCATCTAAATTATATTAACTCATACTCCTCTCAATTTCTCATAATTGGTTCTCTTCTTAATATCACTCACTAACATGACCATAATCATTCTTCCTTATTCAAATTACTAGTACAAACATCAGTTTGATAATTGAAGAAACTATTCTCTTCATGTTCATAGCCATTCACTAATTATTCTAGCTCTCATGTCATGACATTTATATAGAATATTTATCTTAATTTTCTTAAAGAAATTATTCACTTTTCCAACATCATAGAATCCCTCGTTAAGTCAATATCTTTGCATATAATTTACATAGTATCCAAGATTCAATAGGTAATCTAAACATTAAAAAATAAATCTTACAGAAATTACTTTTTATTCATATCATATTAAACCATAAGATGTCATAATTAAACAAGCTCCGATATTTGACACATAAGAGTTTAAATAAATTTATTTCCCATTAGGAGTCCCACTTCAACTTTCTTATAATTACATCAATGCTTATTATCTATAATATTTATATGTCTCATAATTGGCTCATAAAGAATTAAAATATACTTCTCTCCTTGAGATATTGTTATTTCTAAAAAGTAGCAGTCATTTTCCATATCCAAATTAAAACATATATAATTTATGTCTTAATAAATTGCATTGAGTAGGTACACTACTACACCTTCTTAATTTACCAAAAGAAGTTATCCTTAAAATTTAAAATAATCCTCTAACCAAAATTCATGCAATTCTCATCAAAAACTAGCTACTAGGATCCTAACCCAATTATATGAATTACAGTATTCTCAAGTTTAAATAATATAATTCATTCACTTGATAATTCAAGAAATCTATTCCCAACATATCCTTCACCAGGTACATATGTACAGATGTTCATGTTTTATGTATACATACCCAATGACTTCATTCATCACTTAGCATGCTCATATTTTATACAAATGTCATCTTCACATATAATAAATTTGTAAATCATCATACTTTTATAATTATATGAATCAAGTTCATGTAAATTCATCTTCATTTGTGCAACAACCCTTTTAATCTTCAAATTTTTTTTCAAACCATATTTGAAAACCAAATTTTCTTACATCAAAAAATCCAAGAATGGAAAATTTTCATAGTACAAATCAAATCAAAACCCAAACACACACATATTACATGGAAATCATACCCACTCCAACGAAAGAAAGATACAAATCCTTTTATGCATAAAAAAAATCATGGTATCCCTAATAACACATTAAAACCCTATCCTTAGCTATTAAAAATTTCTCCAAAGAGTAACTCTTCCAAACTATTCAAAAGGATATAATTAAAAACATCAATGACAACATTTACATATACTACCTATTATGATATTGGTCACCAATAGTACGACATAAATCTATCATAATCCAAAACATCTATCCACATTCTATCTCTAATAAAATTCATTAAAGATACCCTTTAGAGTCATAATACTTACGAAACTTATATGACATGTAACACCCCCCTTCTAATCTCATAGGACCAGAAGAAGAGATATTGCATTCTGTATCGGAGGCACGTATAGACTTACTTATTAGTATAGAACTAGTATCAGTAAAAACATAATACAGTAATTGAATACGCAGTTTATAAATCCTTAAAAATGTACAGCAGAAGTCTAATAACCCAAATTTGCCTAAACAATTTGGTTATAAAAATTCGAGGAAAATTTTAAAATACTTTGAATACAGTAGTGGTAGTCCATTAAATATTTATGAAAAATTAGGCAAATCCTTTGAAAAACTTCAAGTGTTTCCTTCGAAAATCCGATTAAAAAAATTAAGAAACCCGTTAATAAAACATTATCAAGGTGATAGTAAGTTCTTAGGGGTCTTTTACACACATTTAATATTCCAATCTAATAAAATGAATCTCAAGAGGAAACATCCTCAAATCAAACTTTAATAGATTCCATGATATCAAAAGTTCAATCTCAAAGTAAAAGTTCAAGTCCTTATGGAACAAATCGAAATCCTCAAAGAGTTTAAAGGAATAAAAAACACAATTTTGTTTAGATAAAATATAAGCCCCACCATCAAACTAATGCTCCCATTATTGTCAACCTAATATATGCCATGAGTCTGTAATAAATACTCACTCAAATCTGGAAATACAAGTCTTTCTCTAACTACAAGTACTCGTGGTCCACAACAAATAAATCTTCAACCTACGCGAGTTTACAAAACATCAAGTTGATCATAAAACTTAGTGGTACTCAATAATATATATGCATCACATAGCAAACATGTATGGTTCATTGAAAGCATACATAATATATATATAGCATTATTTACAATAGTCCACAAAGGCAACTTATTTCTCAAACAATCATGCAATATCATTTATAAACAAGACATCCATGGCATAAGAGCATCTTACATAATCTAAACATCCAAACCATGTCATAAGTATACATGTGCATGCTCTAACAGTATCTCACAGTACAAGTAGTTACGTACACATTTTTTTATGATAATTTGCATGTTGAATATTCACATACATTAGTCTATAGGTACTTGGTGTTGCAATAATTTTGTCCATTACATTTATTGATAATATTTTACTCATTAATTCAAATAATTGGGCCTTAATAATGACTCATAAGAAATAAAAGTAGAACAACTAATAGAATGGTGTCTGATAATAGTCAGACTAATATTGGCTAGTCAGCCTTTAATAGTCGACTTAGAACGTCTTGTAGATACAGAATCAGTAGAGTGCGTCCACTTGTCTTGAAGACACTCATGTGTCTAGCATATGATCATAGCACAATCCAAATCAGATCTCATATCATGCTTTATTTTCAAAAACAAAGAATTATATTCTAGTAACTACTCAACTAAGACCACAGTAAGAGCGCATTAGTTCCTTTTTAATTTTATCTAATTTAATTCCATTTTCAAGTGTTTATCTCACATGCATAAGATTGATAACTCAAGCCACTTGATTAATGTAGTATTAATCCACATGGATCTTAGTCCAGTATCACTCAAGATGGCAAGTAAGCATACCTAGTGCATAACACTTACTTTTCCAAAGTGTAACTCCAAATTTGCAATAGCAAGTTATAAGCACACACTTATTTCATGGTAGTTCATAGGTCAAGCAAGTCAACGTCATAATAGCAAAGTTGTAGCGTGTCTTGTAACTACCCATTTTATTATACAAGCGAGCATAATATAACATATCAAGTTTAGCTCAAGGCATATGAAGAACCAATCAGATCTCATCTTAGCTAAGTTGATTCAAATTTGTGATCACACAATGCATAACAGTGGACTTCAATAGATTATTCGGATAAATAACTCATCAAATCATAACCAACTAACCAATATCCCAAATTTGTTTTTATGGTCTATTACTAAACTAAAGTTTACTTAATTCCCACATTCAAACTTACATTAAATTCTTAGGTTAGAACAACAAGTATAATTAAGTGATAATTCTCAATTAAGATCAATTAAACATAGTTCATATTTTGTGTATTCTCCATTGATGTTCATATGATACTTTAGTCTCATTTGAAGAGGATTCTAAGGAAAACCACATCAAAGATACATTGGGTATGCATTTAGAGGCTTTAGGAATCATTGGATAGTAAATACAACATAGCATTGAAAGGGATAGTGGAGAGCACGGGCTGGGCGTGCTAGATGGTGTGACCAAGCTAAAAGGGTAAAACAATATACTTATAGTCAGTAGAAAGCATGGGCTGGGCGTGCCACATGGCATGGCCATGCTAAAAGGCAAGTTTCAGCAGTACACAGCACGAGCTGGGCATGCCAGAACTAGTTCTACTATTTGATTCATAAATTAAGCTATGATTATCCAAATTTGACACAAGAGGATGCGTTAGAAAGCCGAAAAACAAATCTACAACTTTTATGATGGACACTAGTCATAATCTAGACATCTTTGTTGCCAAAATGGGCAATGAATCTAAATATATAAGTTCGATGCCATGGTAGAACTTGTTCTGGTATTTAGATCATAACTTGAGCTATGGATATCCAATTAGGCACAAGAAGATGTTTTGGAAAGCTAAGAAGTAGAGCTAAAACTTTTGTGACTCAAATACAGATGAAAAATGTAAAGGGTCCAAAAATAAGTTTAAAATCGAACTAATAACACATATAGCATCAAAGTTTATCAATTCAATAAATTTACACAGAATTTCCAATTCCTACACTTAAAAACATTAGTTCTCAAAATTAATAAATGAGAAAAGAACGATGTTTATGACCAACAATATCAATAACTAAAATCAAACTAAACATATAATTGTAGAGTACAAACCTCAAAATCACACAATAGCAAACTAACTTCACAATTAAACTTTCCATTTGCCCTTGTCAACCTTAGAAGATTCACCCTTCTCTATGAGCATGAAAATCAAAAACAAAGCATCACAAACAACCATTAGGGATTCATAATCTCTTAAAAACACTAATTTAAAAATATGATCAGATTGGAAAATAACAGATGGATTGCAAAAAATGAAATCTTACCTTGATTATGGAATGCCTTCAATGATTGTAGCCTAATTGCACCTAATCTTCTATCTTAAATCACCACTCTAATTTCATTTATTCTCCCAACTTGTTATTTGATTATAGATTCTAACGGTGGAAGTTGTAGGAACGGTAGATGAGCTGCTCTTTCTCTTTCTTTCTCTTCTCTCTCGTGTGTGTGTGTTTATGAAGATGGTGGCACTCTAATCTAAAATGATAGTGTCGACCACTCTTTTTAGGTTTAGGGTAATAATTTATTTTTTTTTCTTTTAATCCCCCAATCTAATAAGCCCAATCATATAACATAAAACTCATTTGATAAAATATCCATAAATAGATATTAAATACATATATATAAAACCATATTTTAAATAATCCCTTTTTATAATAATACTTAACAACAATCAATAACCCATATCTTGAAAATCAAATCTCAATCCCAATATCTAGGTGCAATTAGAACTGCATCACATTAAATTCCATAACTAGGCTTTCTAAGGTAAACCTTCACAATTTGTAATCCCAAAATCATTTTATGCGTGAACAATCAAGCAAATGACATGCAATGCATGAATCACTATATAGACTCAACAGTAATGGAATAACCTATCTAATGTTCCAAAAATTAAGGCGTTACATGGCATGTCTCATCACTTAATCACTTATATTCTTTGAATCAAACATAAATCTAGAACCACCTAAATTTATGCTCTGATACAACTAAATGCAACACCCTCCGCCCAATCCCTAAGGATTAGACGATGAGTGGCACATTTTGTTGTCGAAGGCACCGTCTTAACAAATATACAAATCATATTATAAATTAGAAGTGACTAGGTAATCATATGTTTAGCAAGTAACTTTTTTTCTGAAAATATTTTAAGAAATTCCTACAGAAAAACTACAAGAGTTTTCCCTAAAAATTGAACTTGCCAAAATAAATGAAAACAAAGCACTTCCAATTTAAAACTCAAATCCCATCAAACTCTAAAATATTACATAATGTCACAACACTTCTATAATCTCAATGTTATACAAATATTATAGTAATTCAATTTCATATCATCAACTAATGACATTAAAACTCACGAAACACTTTATATATCTCTCTTTCCATCCAATCAAAGACAGTTCATTCGATCTTAGCTAAGATAAGGTTGACCAGCTTGTCGTACATACAACTACTTACTTTTCAGTCACTCAATTGAGTCTCTAAGCAAGAAGACAATCAATGTAAAGGTAGACCTCACCCACTATTATCGGCTGGTCGTACTATGATCTTGGTTTTAGAGTCAGAGGTAGGAACTGTGTCATAAATCTTAAGATTTCTCTATGCATTACTAACTTAAGAATTATTCTTACACCCATCCATCGATAGATTACATACATATCTCCTTACTATAAGTTTAAAAATTAAATAATAAACTTACATAACTTACATAAATTACATAACCCAATTAATATATCCTTTGAATTAATAATTATACATGCTATATACTCTTAAATTTATTAACCAAACTCTACAACTACCAAGAATGTCCTTTAACTCTGATGCTACACTCTAGATCTTCAAACAACACCCACTATCCTTAGCCTACGCGTGATAAAAATCAACGCACTGAATATATAACTCAGTGATGCTAAAAAATATATAAAAATCCATATTGCACAAGCAACATACCTTTGAATATAAATCACAGAAATTACATAATCTTAAAATGATAATAATCAACCATATAAAATACCCTTTTAAAACATAAATCTTTACTTTCAAATAATCAAAAGAAATCAAAATTATCATAAAACAAATCTTAAACTCACATATAAATTATAATTCACTTTAGCATAATTTATGAAAAACACTTATTATTTAAGAACATATAATTCCAAATAAAGATTTGATAATTTCAACTCTTATATTTCTTACATTATTTTTTATAGGGGTACCGTTTAAAAACATAAAAATTAGAAATCTCATATTCATTAAGTGATAAAACAACAACTTTATAAAATACTTTTTTGTATAAATATATCTTTACTTTAATTAAACATAAATAATATCATAAAAACCTAACCTTATATCACTTATAACATTTGCATAAGGCTCATATACACATAGAAGAAATATAAGTAGATCAAATTTCATAACATATCACATTTGGCCTTAGGTCGCCAACCATATCATAAAGGCTTCAAAAGCCTACTTATACATAATAAGCGTGTCCGCTTAAACATAAGGCATCCACAACCTAGCATATGATCATAGCTTAATAATATAATAGCATCGAAGTTGAGCTTGCTCATCTTACATAGTTGAATATTATCATACCATATTTCAACCAAAGTACACAAGAGCCCAAAATCAAACCTTTTATCTTAATTCATAATATTTCTTTTAAACCTTCTCATTATAAATCATTATAACTTAGTAAAATTTTCACATTTTCATATTTATGCATCAAAACTTACATTTTCTAAACATTTACTTAACTTAATCAATTTTCACATCACAATTTCGGAATCAAGATTAAGCAAAATATTTGCATACTTCATTGTTACCAAAACACAATTTTCTCAAATTATCATAAACTTACAACTTAGGGAAAATTCACAACTTTTCATACTTACACCATCAAAGATTACTTTTTCAAATATATACCTACATAACTTAACCTTCTTTAAGTTTTAATAAAATTCTTAAACATTAAAATACAAGATAAAGATTTAAACCATCATTTAAAAGCTTAAAGCACTTAAATAAAGCATTAAAACCTTTACCACTCATCATTTAAACATAAAACTCATTTTTTACATAATTTAACCTTTCTTTAAGTCTTGTAAAAATTCATAATGGACTTAGAATAAAAGGTAGCAATCTGCTACACAATACATTCTTATCAAACATTAAATTAGAAGCAAAATTAAGCAAATAAATAAAAAAAAAATTGAAGCCCTTCACCCAAGTAAGTTTGGCCTCTTAAGATGAAGAGGGTGGGATTGCTTTCCTTCTCAAGTAAGCATGCTACCATGTTAAGAAACTATCCCAAATCACATTAAAACAAACAAATTTCAACATTTCATCTAAGTAATTAAAATTTCGCGTAAAACCTAAAAATTGAAAACTTAAAGAAATGAAAGAGAAATTAAGAAATACTTGCACTAACTTTATCAGCAAGTTTAGATAAGCTTAGAAAGCTCTAAACTTTAAGCTTTCCCTCTACTCTTGGAGGAAGATTCACCCACCTTTGGGTAGTAAACTCCAATTTCTTTTATTAAAATCACCAAATACCACCTTTCTAGCTTAATTGCTCAAGTTTAATTAATTAATTATAGTTTGATTTGAGTGGTTTAGTGTAGTTTAGTGAGTAGAAAAAATGAAAGAAAATGGGGGGGAAGTAAGAAGAATTTCACGTTGAGAATGAGGAAGAAGAAAATAAAATGTTAGTTAAAAGATAAGTATTGTTGACTTGGAAGTCAACAATTCAAAGTGTTGCTAAATCTTTAGGTGGTGACAAATGGAGGGAGGAGATTTGGTCATTGTATTTTCATCCGATGGCCTTAAATATTCACCAATTATTTCTCCTCAAATTATTATTTATCTCCACATATTTATTAAATTAATTCCTTGAAAATAATTCCTTAATTTTCTTCAATAACGCACTATAAGTTACTATTCACCAATTACTTAAATTTTCAAAAAATATTCGTGAGATATTTTCTATCCACCTAAATCTGCAAACATGCTCCAAAAATATTAAATGAAATAAAGGACATCAATAGTAAATTTTTCAAACTGAAATAATACAAAGTCTCAAACTGGTGGTACTATTCATACATTGATAAATTACTATTCATCAATAGTTTATTACTTAGTTTTTCATGAAAAATTTATATCTTAACTTTAATTAATTAAGACTAATCACATAAAATATAATTAACTCCGCAAGTATTAATTATGTTTAATATCATTATCAGGTCCAAATAGAATATTATTTTCCTCTCGAGTGATACCATTCATGGCCCGACCAAATAATATCATTTTAAGATTCGAAATTTTGGGGCGTTACATAAAACTCTTACCAAAGTAAGAGAACCATTTTTTTTCAAGGATTAACGAATGGGTTTAACAAAGAAAACCAATTTTGTTAAATAAAATTAACTAAGGCTGTTTGAATCTATTTCTTCCTTTCAAAAAGGGGAAATGGGAAATTTTAGACGTCCTCAGCCTGGAACCTTTATATGGGATTGAACCTAGAATCTCTGGTTTTCAGTTTTGGGTTTGAATAAATGAGTTGACTTTGAAAGTTATCTAATTATTCACAATTGTTAATAATATCATTAACTTTAAATTGAGTTTATTTTTTATGCTTTTAAATGTCATTCATGCATTATCTCTTCTTTATCTCCTTTCTATCCTAAACCCAAAGGTGAGACTGGGGGTCGTGGTCCTTATATTTTACTTAACTATTTATTTCTGCCACCAATATACACCACCCATAAGTCGGGTACCATTTGGTATATCAAAAGAATTGGCACAGTCTGTTATCACGTTTTATTTAAACCCAAAGCAAAAGGGAGGAAACAACTAATTCTCACTTATGGAACCTAAGACTTAATAAGCCCAACCTAAGCTCATGTAGTTTACTTAAGTTCCCTCCCTTAGGTTCACCTTAATAATATTTTATTGAAGCATTCATTCAATAAATGCAAGAGATGATGGTGCAAAACCCCATGATGGTTTATGGGCCTGACCTATTTGTCCTAGGGTTTAGAAAAGACCTTACCTCTAATTGTGTGTGGGAGATATAAGGGTGGAGATCATGCATTTCCCAAACTCCCTTCCCTTTTGTTTGTATATACTTATGCTATGATTGTGTTGTGTTATCCTCATGCATCACTTAACTTGTTTTGTGTAGCCACATAGGAGTATTTTGTCATGCATTGATCTCATTATTGGAGATTTCGAAAATAGAAGGATCTATAAGAAGTGCTTGAATCAAAATGAGCCAAAAGAGCTCTTTAAGCTTGACATCGCTAATTGAGGTGAAAACTCAAGTGCCAAAGGAAGAAGCTTGTAACACCCGTCGTTCGATCCCAAAAGATTAGATGGCGTGCACTATATTCGGTGCCGGAGGCACCATCTTAGCTAATGTACAGATCATATTATAAATTAGAAGTGACTAGGTAACCATATGTTTAGCAAGTAACTTTTTTTTGAAAATATTTTAGGAAATTCTTACAGAAAAACTGCAAGAGCTTTCCCCTAAAAATTGAGCTTGCCAAAACAAATAAAAACAAGGCACTTCCAATTTTAAACTCCAAACTCCAATGCTCCAAAAAAATAAATAAATTACACAACACTTCTAAAATTTCCACATCAACAATCTTAGGTCCTAAAATATTATATAGCCATCCATTCAATAAAATAATTACTAATAACCACACATTTAAATTCGTAAGAATAATGTTTCTTAATTAATCACATCGTTAATTTACAAACTTAATATATACAACCTCTTAAAATATTTTTATACATGCTATAAATATATCCTTTCACATGTATCAAAAATAAAGTTTTCTTTCTAATGCTACGCCTCTGGTCTTTGTGTAGCACCCACTACTCTTAACCTATGCATGTTAAAAATCAACGCGCTGAGTAAATCACTCAATGATGCTAAACAACTTAATAATACAATAATAAAAGTTGCCTAAGCAACAAACCTAAAATATAATTTAAAATCCTTAATTCATATATAAAAATACTGAAAGTATATAAATCAAATTAAAATATTTCAAGAATCATAAACAAGAATATTCTTAGAAATAAATTCATAGAATTTCTAGTATAATAAAAATAATCTCAATTGTAAAACCATCATGAAACATATATAATCCATAGTATGTCAAATATAAGAAAAATCCTATAAATACAAATATTTTCATTTTCCTTAATAACAAATAGAATTTATTCTTATTTGAGGGCTTATACATATACTGAGAGAAATATAATCAAATTCGATTTTAGAGATGTAAATTTGGCCTGTGAAAGTGCCACCCAATAATTGGCCTATGAAAGCACCACCCAATATATGGCCTATGAAAGCGTCACCCAATAACTGGCCTGTGAAAGTGCCACCTAATAATAAGAGCGTCTGCTTATTCAAAAGGCATCTAGAGCCACACATATGATCATAACATATAATATAATAGAGTGACTTTGAAGCCAAGCATGCTCATTTACTGGAATAAACCCCATCTTGCCATATTTCAACCATGCATATTGGAGCCCAAAATCAAATCTTCTATCTTAATTCATAATATTTCTTATAAACCTTTTCATCATAAATCATTTCATAACTTAAATATTTTTTTACTTCAAATTTGCTTAGCTTGGAACTTAGTAATATTTTCACATTTTCTTACTTATGCATCAAAACTTATATTTCCAAAATGTTTCCTTAACTTAAACGTATTTTCGGCAACTTCATTAAAACTTACAACTTGCAAAAATTTACCATTTTTCATACTTATACAAATCAAAGCTTATACTTACAAGATATATACTTAACATAACTTAAGAGGCTTAAAAACCAAGTAAAAGAAATGAAAACAAACCTTACCACCCTAAGGTGGCTCGACCTCCATATATTCACAAAGGGAGGATGTATTCCTATTTCAATTAATAGCCTCAAAACTAAGAACACTTGTATAAGTCATTAAAACCTTTACTTATACTTATTTGATCATAAAATTCATTTTACACAACTTAAACATTCTTTAAGTCTTATTTCAAATCATGAAAACTAAAAATACAAGGTAGAGATTTCAACCACAATGCAATTACTTATCAATCATCAAATTATAAGTAAAATTAGGCATAAAAATTAAAGGAAACTCAAGCCCCTTTCCCCATTATGCTTCGGCCTCTCTTACTAATGAAGGGGGAAAGATTTTCTTTTCAATTTAACCACATCAACTTAAAGAAAAACCATTCAAAAACACATTAACATCAAAAGAAAACAAAATCATGAAACAAAACTCAAGGCCCTTCCTCCTAAGGAGGTTCAACCAACCATGGATAAAGGGGAAGGAGATGTTTTCCTTCCCTTTCAAGCATTCCATCATGCTTGGAAATCATGGCAACCATATAAAAACAATCAAATAAAAATTTTCCAAATATAATCACAAACTTTTTAAAATTCATTCAAAAACCTAAAAATGTCAAACTTTATATATTGAAAGAAAATGAAAAGTATAAGTGCACTAACCTTGGAAACAAGCTTAAATAAGCTTAGAAAGCTCTATTCCTTAGCTTTCTTCTTTCCCTTTGAGGATGGTTCTCCAACCTCTTCAAAGTAGTAAAAATAACCATTAAAATCAAGAAATGACAAAAGAAAAAGCTGGAGCATGATTTAAAGCATATTCTACCATATATATTCTATGAATTCCTCAATTAAATCCTTAGAATAAAAAATCATAACTTACTTGATTTTTAGAAATTCTCCAAATTCCTTGATTAAAGTTACCAAATACCACTCCTTTAGCTTAGGTCTTAAGGTTTAATTACTAATTTAAGGTTTAATTAGGTGGTTTGGTGTAGTTTAGAGGTAGAGAAATTGAAGGAAAATGGAGGAAAGGAAGAGAGAGAGAGAGAGTGGTGACAAAATGGAGAGGATGAAGGAGATGAAATACTGTTGGATAAGCTTTATTGACTAAGTCAACAAAACCACGTGTTGTTAACTCACCACATATTGACAAGTGTATGGATTAGATCAAGTCAAGGTATTCTAATCCAAAGGCTCTAAATATTCACCAAATAATTCTCCTCTAATTATTATTTAACTCCACCAATTTATTAAATCAACTCCATAAAAATAATTTCTCAATTTTTCTTGATATACTACACTAGAAAAACACTATTCATTAAATACTTAAATTCTCCAAAAATATTCATGAGATATTTTCTATCCACCTAAATCATGAAAATATGCTCCAAAAATATTAAATGAAATAATAGACATGCATAGTGATTTTTTCGGACCGAAATAATACCTATTCTCGAACCGGTGGTACTATTCACAGACCAGTAAATCACAATTTCAGACACTAAAAAATAGGATGTTACAAAGCTCCTCCGATACAAACAACAACATTGAAGACCCCTAGAAGAGGCTCATCAACTGTCGCTTGAGATCAAGTAAGCGCAAACTGAAGTCGTGACCCTTCCAAGGTGTGAAGACATGCTTAACCTTCATGTGCAAACCACATTTCGAAAATAGGGGAATTAGACGATGCTAGAACATATCAAACTTCTTTGGCTTGAGTAAAAAAATAAAAAATAAAAAGGCCAAATAGGATTATTGTAAGAAGTCAACCTTTGGAGCAATGTATGAAGCTCTCTCTTTTGAGCCTAATCTTTTTAGTGTCCTGAGAAAAAATTGAAAATAAATTGAAAATAAAAAAATCAAAAGAAAAAATCTCAATTATATATAAGTAAAAAAAACCTGCTCAAACATCATCACTGTCTAAGGCAAGAAGAAAGGGATGTAAAAGAAAAGGGAAAGGGACATTCCAAATATTTGGCTACAAAATAAAGCGCGTTTTGATTCTTGGAAATTCTCAAAAGACTTTCTTCGATCTTCATCTTGAATGGTCCGACGAGTATTGATGGAAAATAGCATTAGTCGCATTTCATGATGTTGTGATTGTATGATTGCATTATTATATGACATTCCATAAGCATGCATACATGCATCATGTCGTGTTTTCTAACATTTATTTTGTGCAGTCATGATAGCATCGCATAAAGAGAAAGCACTGAAAGATGTCAATTGGTTGAGGATGGATAGCTAGTTGATTAAAGCTAAGAAATCTTCAACCCCCTCTAATTTACTAAGTTTAGTTCCCTATAGTCCGTCGAGCTTTTGCTTTGAGATTGAAAACTCTTCGACTCAAGCAGATTTTTTAGCTTTCACTTCTACTTTGGTTAATAGTATGGGAGAAATCGGTGTTTCTTTGTTTGATATTGAGAAAATGATTGAGAAGATAGTGGCATCTAGCCTTAAGAAGCTTATGAGATTGGATGAGGAAAAAGAGAAAATGGTAATCGACGATGATGCAGAAGCTAAAGACAAGTTTGAGATAAGGGAACACTCTGCCAAGAAGGTCAAGTCTGAGCAAGTCGTTTTGGAAAAATTTGAAAAGTTGGACAAGAAGCTTGAGAAGCTACATGTTTTCATGAAGTCCAACAGAATGGACTAGTATATGGATATAAATGATGATGATGAGGAGGAACTAGAGCTAAAATAAGCTACCCTTGTGACTTACAAGATGCCAAAGGTGGCGATGTATGATGGTAATCATGACCTGAAGGGGCACCTAATGCAATACAAGTTTATTGTGGAACTGGAGGGTCTACCGTCAAGGGAAAATCTTAAAGATGTTCACGATGTCCTTAACGGGATCTGCCCAAACATAGTACTACAATCTCGAGAAGTGGATAAGGAGAGATAGGAAGGAGTTGACAATAGTTTTCCTCAAGAAGTATTTACAATCTCTCAATTAGTGTTAATTTGCAAGATTTAAAAGTAATTGTATAGAAAAATGATGAGACCTTCACTGATTATATGTCTCGATAGAGAGCCAAGGTCATGTAAGTGTGGAACCTTCCAGATTCTAAGGAACATATCAAGATATTCATCAAGGGGACTTTGCCAATTTTCCATGAAAAACTGTACTATATGCCTTTAACTGAGTTTTCTTAAGTTTATGAGGTAGGGACCGCCATCGAGGATAAGATCCAAGAAGATAAGAAACATGGGAAATATACCAGAAGTTTTAACAAGTTTAGGTTCTAAGGATCGAGCAAGTCAGCCAAGACTTCAGGCACCACTAAGAACACCACCACAACCGCTCTAGATTTGAGAGCCACTAATGTGCCTCCAAGGAGATTCTCTAACTTTGGCAGTCCTCCCTCTAGGGTATTTGAGAAAGTTAAATCAGCAGGTTTGTTACATTCGTTTGCACTGAGATCTTCTTCATAAATTTTGCTAAAGAATTTTGATGAAAATGCCTATTGTCATTTCCATTATAGCTAGGGCCACACCACTAATAAGTGCTTGCGCTTGAGGCGTGAGATCTAGAATCTAATAGATGATGGAAAAGTGACTGACAATTAAGAGCCAAGGCCAAGCATAAGGACTAATCCACTTCTTAATTTTTAAGATGTGCCACCTCCTAAAAACTTGTATGTGATCAAGTCTGGGAAGACTCTTAAGGAGGTATTGGCCGAAATTGATGTAGAAGAGGAAGAAAGAGAGAGGAATAAGAAAAGGGACGTGCTGCTCAGGTCAAGGAAGAGGAGGACATTATGATATGTTTAAATTGATGTATGCAATAAGCACCACTGAGTTTTATACTCAGCGTGTGGAGTTTTTCATGTGTAGGTTGAAGATTGTAAATAATCATAGTTCAAAACTCCAGTATCAGCATTAGAGATGAAGGAGGGTATGTTATTAGACTTGAGCATGGTAGTACTATGACCTTGGCAAGTGGTATAAGAGATTTTAATATAAGTAAATATATTTTTAGTTTGGATGATGTTAATAGAAACAAAGTGAAATCGATATTGGTGTTTTCAATTATATGATATTTTAAAAGTTTGGGATATTGAGTATTATGATTCAAAATTACACATGAAAATCTGAGTTTTACATCCCATTATTCAAAAATAATATGTTTGATGCCGAATTAGACTTTTATGAATTTCATGATTTATTTCCTTCAAATTTTGTATATAGTTTATTTAATTATCTAAATGATTTACATGAGGTTTTTAATAATTAAGATTTTACAACTTATGAGAAAAGATTATGACTAAAAATAAAACTTTCTAATTATTAAGTATTTATTCTCTTATTAAATAATTTGTGAAAGCATTTAGGAGATATATGAAGTTGTAAATTTTTTCTCAGATGAAAAGAAGAAAATAATTATTTACAAATTTTAAAATTTTACTTCCATAATTACTAAGAACTATAGTATATGCAGATGAATTTTAGCCTGATAAACCAATATTCTTCTACAACGCTAAAGTTTCCTCCAAGTATGGTACAATATAAGAGATAGAAACACAAAAAGGAATAAGATGAGAAGGAAGTATTAAGATAAAAATAAATGACAAAGGAAAAGAAGTTATGAAAGTTTATTTGATTAATACCAACAATTAATAATTATTGTCAGGATATAATAGCAATTGCTGACCTTTGTTCTATACTTGTTACATATACACTTTAGTGTTTAAGGAAAGTATGCAACAAAAACAATAACTAAGGAAATAGAAATGTAAAAGGGAAAAAAATCAGAGGCAAAAAATAAAAAGAAAGGACATTAAGAAAAATTTATTGAATAACACCAATACTTGATAATTATTGGTTAAAACGCAAGTTATTAGCAAACAGAATAAAGAATCATAAATGAAGAAGAAAGGGAACAAAAAAATAAAATACGAACCAAAGGGAAATTAATTAAGATCTAGGCGTTTCATTTAAATCAAATCGAACTGGCCATAATTGAATCGAAGTGACCTAAATTGGATCAAATCACATATTTTGATCAAATAAAGGAAGGAGATAGAAGATAATCATTCCTATTGGTGTAAGAACAAGAACAACTGATCTTCTCACTTTGAACTCAACTTCATCATTTCTCCAATAAATTTCACAATCCTTATTTCAAATTAAAGGTCTTGGAAAGCATATCAATAGTCTACCTTCCTTTTGTCTGACTGGAGTTACATTTAAGAGAAATCACAACTTCAATATTTGATCAAGCAATAAGTGAAGGAAAGGAGAGCTTGAGTTAAAAAGAAAATCAATTGAGGAAGTGAAAGAGTTAGTAATTCTTCCTACAATTCTTGATTATAAAGTTTAATTTAAAATAATATGTAATATTAGTGTATCAGTTTTTAAGATAACGCAATTTGGAAATTTTTTACTAAGTAATTTAAAATAGAATTAAAGGGTACAGTAAGTTCTTTAGGTTAGTTGATAGTGAATTCATGTTTGAAATTGGAAAGGAAGAAGAGAATCCCTTGATTTGGTATTGTTAGTGATTCTACCAAGTTGTAGAATTTGAGGAAATAATCTGTGATAGGTGATTTATATTACTTTTAAATTGATTAGTGATCATTTTAATATTAAACTGAAGCTCTGAGTAAGAAATCAAATAGGTGATAACAAAAATCAATTTATTGAAGGGTTTATTATTGTGATGCCTGGAAATTCAGTCATAAAGACTGAATTAGTTAAATTAGTACATGAATTCTAAAAATTATGAAACTTTATAGATAACTATCTTTAGGTGATGAGAAGGTTGTGGTAAATGGGCTAGAGCAATAGTCAATGAGAAATGGAATTAGAATTAAATAAATACAGGCTACAAAAAAAAAAATGATGATGATTTCCTTAAGATCATGTAATTATTGTTATTCAAGGTAAATATTAAATCCTTTGTTGTTATTTAAGAAAACTACAGTGATCATAAGTATATGTGGGACTATATGATTTTAGAGAAATGAACGGTTCTCTTTGAGGGAATTTAGATAATTATACTATAAGAATATTGTACCATTATGAGTTAGGGAAGTTGATGAATCACAAGGAGTACGCAAGGATGAACTGATAGATTGACCAATAAGAGCTTTTGTATTATGATAGTATTTTGTATAAATGAAAAGGAATGTAATTTAGTACGATTTGAATTAGAGGATATCAAATATGATATAATTGAAGTATAATTTCAATATAGGAATCTTGGAATAGAAATTGTATGAATTTTGATAATGTGATTATTATAATTAGAAGGATAAATGCTCGTTGTGATAAAAAGACATGTGAGGTACATTGGCATAAGTGTGATTTATAAAAAAAAGAAGAATGATATATGTTTTGAGACGATTTATCTTGAAGATCAAAATGAATTCTTAAAATGCTTGGGGAGTAAGCAAACTTAATTTTTGAGAATTAGTTGAGAAGCATGTGAATGTTATAAATAAAATGAAGTGATATGATAATAAGAAATATAAATTATTGCTTTTGTGAAAAATAAATCATGTGAATTTTATTGTGCCAATCGTTGGAGTAGTATGAAGTTGGAACATTACGGTTAATTATAGATTAGGTAAGAAAATTAATTCCTGCAAAACTGTATTGCCTTTGATGTGTGAGTGTGTGAATTAATGAATAACAAAGAGCATGTAATGGTAAATTGCTTAGTGCCTGAATTATGGTTATAAGATAGGTAAATTGTGGTGCCAGTAGGAATCTGTTCATTTTAATGTTTATGTGCCAAATTCTGGATTTCTACAAATTGGCATTCTATGTGGATTATATAATAAGTAGAAAAAGTTTAATTTCCTTGAAAGTATATTATTTGGATGCTTGAAGTATTTATTGAATCTCTAGATCTCTTATAAGAAAAATGGCAATGATTATGAATGGACTAATTGAAGAATGATAAAGAGACTATTGTTATTACTTAGTAATTAGTTAGAATCTTAATTCATAAGAAATGATGGAAAATAGAAAGTAATAAGTATTAGAATATGATATATAGATAGTTATTATAAGTGACTTGTGGAGAGAATTGTAAAATCTACTTGGTTTGGTATATGATGGATAAGTATTTTACTTAGTTTGGTATATGATGGATATGTGGTATAAATTTATGAGAATTGAAGTTATTAGATAATGATCGATTAAATTTGATTTCTTAAAGGATTCATATGGAGAAACATGTATAGAATATGTAGAGGGCAAATATTAGTTCTCTAAGTAAGGACTAAAGTAAAATACGAAGAATTGTGCAATGCTTATATTAGAGATTATTGGTTCAAATGAATTTCGAGAACGAAATTCTTTTAGGGGGGGAAGAATTGTAACATCCCAATTTTTGGATATTAAGAAAATATCAGGAAAATGATTTTTATTGTAATTTCATTTTTCCTATTAATTTAATACTCAATTTGTTTGATTATAGTTTATCTTTCACTATAAATATTTTTATTTATATAAATGAATATTGAAAATATTCATTAGGTGAGAAATTTTACAAGAATAATTTACTATGATTTTCTATTTATTTAGTATTTAAAGCTATTTGATTGATTTTACTAATAGACTATTAATGGTTATCATAATTTTAGTAATTATTTGTCAAAATAAGAATTTGGAATAAATATTATTATTTTTCTCATTTATAACTCATAGTCTATTTATTAGAAACTAAATTTATAAAGCATAGTGGTATTATATTTATAAATGTATGGAAAATAATGAATAAATCAAACCAATATAGACTAAGGAGTTAACTCAAAATCCTTTGGAAATCACTAAAAACACTAAGACTATTTTAAATCGAACCAAGAACCACACTCATATAATAATAAATTGGACCAAATCGTTCAAGAAAACCCCTCTTCCCTTTCTCCCTCTCGCGACAGCCCTTCTTCCTGATCGCAGAAGGTGATCCTGCCTTTCTAGAACACCTCCGGCCACCACTCAATGAGGGAGCGATGGCGATCTGCTTGCCTCAAGTTGCTGGACTGTTCCCAGCCTCCTTTGACGTGAGGAAGGGTTTGAGCAGCAAGAAATGGAGCTATCTCCTTCGACAGTGCTGCTTTTCGATTTTCGGTGGTCTCTCGCCATTTCTAGTGAGCTTGGATGGCAAGGTAACCTCAAAATCCTCCCCATTCTGCCATAGATCGATTCAATTGAACTAAAACACAGAGATTATCAAAGATCGAAAAATTTAGAAGTTAGGTTTTTAGTTGTATAAAATTGGTATTTTAATAAAATTAGATATTAGATGACAACATTGATTTGGGAATTGAGTTCTATGTAAAAATCCAAATGTTTTGGTGTGTTATCTGTGTAAATCCGACAATGAAGATTTTTCGGCCACCATACATGGCGGTTCCGGCGGTGGCGCCGACGAAGTTCTGACGAGATGTTGAGAGGCAGAATCATCTCCTCGATGCGAGGAACGCTATGGTATAATTAGATTCTTCGTCCAAAGGTTAGTGCTTATTTTATACATTAATTTAAACATTTTTGAAGTTTAAAATGAATATAATTTCTATTGAGAAATTATGGTTTCAATTGAATATGATTGCTGAATTTAATAACTAGAATTAGTTAAGTAAATTGATTTTCGAATTGAAATTTATTATATATTTGATGACTTAATGAAGTTGAGTAAATTAAAATTTAAATGAAGAATATTGTGCTTGGAAATGCATTTTTGCCTTAGCTTGAGTTAGGAATCAAACTTGATTTTTGTTTATATATTAAGGACTAGTAAATTGAATTGTTGAGCAAATTGGAATTGATATTGATGAATGGAGGATGGGAAATACACTGTGTTGGCTGCCTGTGGATTTGGGCTGTGATTTGATGCCTATTTATGTGTTTTTGATAATAGTGATAATTCCATTTATAGAGGAAATGCTACTGAAATTTTATTAATTATGCATGAGCTGTTAATGAATTAGTGTTCAACATTTGATTAATGAAATGCAATAAAAAGTAGACTTTTAGGTAATATTAAGTACCATAAGGTTATATGCAGCTCTTATATTAAACACAATGAAGGAATGAATATTTGAGTATGTGTATCAAATATAGAAAATTATTTTTATGATAAATATGTTATGATTAATTATGAGTTATAAAATTATTTTTATGATAAATATGTTAAGATTAATTATGAGTTATAAAGGTTTAGTATAATTATAAACCAAGCATTTATTATGATATTGAGTGTATTAAAAGGAAATAAGTTTTATGATAAATTTTATTAATTAAGAAAGAAAGATGTGTTTTGGGCTCTAATATACTTAGTGTGAATCTGTAGTATGATTTGATTATTATGTAAGATGAGCATGCTCGGTTTGATACCATTATGGTGCGTTATGAGCTATGATCATATGCTAGGCTCTAGATGCCTTATGTATGGGCAGACGCGCTCATTATGTATAAGTAGACTTGAATGCCTTTATGATATGGTTGGCAACCTAAGGCCATTATATATAAATATATGAAATGTTATCTGCTTCATTTTCTTCTAAGTGTATAGGAGCCCTTAAGATAAGAAAATTAAGTTAATAAGTTTATGTTACATGATCCTGGTTTATTATATATTTTTAACAATAAGAATAGGTGAATATGGTAATAGAGTGATAATTATAGTATGTAATATGGATGTTGGTTTTAAATTAATAATTTATTTAACTGAAAATACAAAATTAAGGGTAAAGAATACATGATATGGTATTTATATTAAGAAATACAATTTGGTATCAGACCTTGCAAGAAATACACGAGGGTAGGTAGAGCAGGGCTCTTTGCCAGCTTCTAGGATGGCAGGGTAGGTAGAGCAGGGCTCTTTGCGAGCTTCTAGGATGGCAGGCTAGCTAGGGTAGTGGAATGCGGAATACAGGAATGAATTAGATTATATATCGAAAATGAGGTAACTAATTATGAGAGGTGCCTTTTGGTGGAATGGCTGGAGAGTTAGAAGAACTCCAAGGTTAAGCGTGCTCGCTTGATAAAAATCCTATGATGGGTGATCTCTTGGAAAGTTCCCATTTTACCTGCGGGATAAAATCGTTTGGGTCTTGCCGATCTATTATGGGATGGAACCGACTTGATCCAGAGCAAACAATTCCTCTAGTGGTTGGATTCAGGGCGTTACACATTAAGAAGAAAATAAAAATTCACAAAGAAGTAGAGGATCCTTTTGAGCAAGTGTTGAAAGCAATAAGGGCCTATATCAAGGAAAGCTTTGAAGAAGCTAAAGCATCTACAGATATGTCTAAATCTTGATACTGATTGTATATAAATTTCTGTGTAATTCAATAAAATGCATTTTAATTTTGCTTACTTGTTTAGCTTCTTTCTTGATAATTCCATTCATCATAGTAGATAAGTTCATGAGCATTTTTGACATAAACTCATCACGCATGCCTAAATTTAATATTTACACAAAATAGAATTTGTTGATTGGGTCAAATCCTAAAAGTAAGACTTAACATGAAATTTCAAAACCTTCTTTATGGACACGAAAAGAAGCCTTCACACAAGGCTACAAGGACATGCGTGTAACACCTGCTGCCCAATCCCGGAGAACGAAACAACGGATGCCACATTCGATGCTGGAGTACCGTCTTATATCACTTACTAACTCTTGATCACATATTGGAAGTGGTTAGATCTTCATAAGGAGGCAAGTAATTAAAAATTTAAAAAAAAAATAAAGTTTAAGGAAATTCCTAAGAAAAATTTCGCAAGAGTTTCTCCTAAAAATTAACTTGCCACAAAGAAAATATACACACTTTCAATATAATTTCTCCAAACCCTAAAACTCTAATTCAACACAACATGTCACAAACACTTCTAAATATTCATCCACTTTACTTAGGTTCTGTCATCAAAATTATAAACCCGTTCATTTCAATAAAATATATATCATCATCCATACACCATACATATAATCAAATAATAGTACTTAAAATATCCACAAATCTCATTAATTTACAAATCAATATTTACAACCTCAATCTTTATACAATAATATTATAATGCCATAATTTACATCCTACTACATGATTCTACCCAAAAGCTATGCTTCTACTCTGATGCTACCTCTTGGGTCTTCGTGTAGCACCCACAGCTCACAACCTGCATGTGATAAAAATCAACATGCTGAGTTGAAGGCTCAGTGGTGCTAAATAATTATAAATTTAAATAACCAAGAAATGCTAAGTAATAAATCTCAAATCAAATATATTTTAAGCACTAAAGACATACTAGTTAAATCCGAATCTTTCAAAAACCATAAAGAAATTCACACTTTAAAATTTATACCAAACTCAATATAAATAAGAAATATCACAAATATCAATATGTTTCTGGTTTATTTCTAATGAAATAAAATTCCATTTTTTTTGTAAGGCTCGTATCAATACCGAATGAATGTAAGCAGATTCGATCGTGGCCTGTGAAAGCGCCACAGTGGCCTGTGAAAGTACCACCCACCAATCACACAATCGTGGCCTGTGGAAGCGCCACTATGGCCTATAAAAGCTATAACACTCGCCGCCCAATCCCAGTGAACCAGACGGCGGATACCACATTTGGTGCCGGAGCACCGTCTTGCGTCACCTACTAACTCGATATCACATATTAGAAGTGGTTAGATTTTCATAGTGAAGCAAGTAATTAAAAATTTAAAAATAAGAAAATAAAGTTTAAGGTTTAAGGAAATTCCTATGAAAATTTCGCAAGAGTTTCCTCTAAAAATTAACTTACCACACAAATAAAATCTACACACTTCCAATATAATTCCTCCAAACCCCAGCTCCAAATTATTTCAAAAATCACATAGCACTTATATAGGTTATATTAAGTCAATTAAGTTCTAACATAACAACTCACCATTCATTCCAAAATATATATATATATATATATATATATATATATATATTTCACCATTCATGTCCCAAGCATATAATCAAATAATATTACTTAAATATCCACAAATCTCATTATTTACATTATCAATATCTAAATCTCCAATACTTCTTACAAAAATATTATACATGCCATAATTTACATTAATATGTACATATCCTATCAAAAAGCTACACTCTTACTCTGATGTTGTCTCTTTGGTTTTCGCATAGCACCCATAGCTCACAACCTGCGCGTGATAAAAATCAATGCACTGAGTGGAAGACTTAGTGGTGCTAATAATTATAAAATAAAGTAACCAAGAAATGCTAAGTAGTAAATCACACATATCTTTGAAAATACTTAAATCAAAATATACATATTAAGCACAGAAAACTTACTAATAAAATCCAATATTTCAAAAACGATAAAGAAATTCACACCTTAAAATTTTATACCAAATTCAATATAAATAAGAAAATATCATAAATACCAATATGT
Organism: Jatropha podagrica; assembly: GCA_947857235.1. Classification (NCBI taxonomy): domain Eukaryota; kingdom Viridiplantae; phylum Streptophyta; class Magnoliopsida; order Malpighiales; family Euphorbiaceae; genus Jatropha; species Jatropha podagrica. Next base: position 67 of record CANUEP010036221.1, on the reverse strand, counting down.
TCCCGGTTTCTTTATAATGAAATAAAATTCACCCTTTCCATTTTATTTAGGCTCGTACCAATACCAA